>JAWWEQ010033928.1:0-21197 GCA_035583055.1 Torymus tubicola
CGATTTGTATTACAGCGAATTGCCCTTTTTAATTCAATAAATAATACTTATTTTAATTGTCTTTTACTCGACCAAACGTCGTTCTCGAGTCAATTATATATTCTTTTATTTGTACGGGTACTACACAGCTAGCCGGGAGCTAGTTATCCGTTACAATAATATCAACACGTAAACACCCAAATTTAGTACACTGTGTACTGGAGATATATTACGTTGATCCCTATGAATTCATTTTAGGAAAACTATTTTTTTTCTTGAATTATTTGAAATCAATAACATTTTTACAGATTATACTTTATACAGCAAATACTTTGCTGTCCAAAAAGTTAAGCTGCAGAATGTGCCAAATTTAACTTTCAGTTAGTTTCACAAGTAGCCATCTCTAGTTACTTTTTAATGAAAGGAGATAGCTACTTTTGACTCTGACTAAAATTTGGATTTAGTATATTTTGCAGCACATCCTATTTTTTCATACTATAAAAAGCGACTATTCCTATACTCCGGACCAGTATGATTTTTTTTATGATAAATATTGATGTTCTATACATGAAAATGTAATAAAAATGGGTTCGGAAAAAAGTGGAGACAGTCACTTTTGCAGCTATATGCTTCATTTGTTTGATTTGCACTAATCAATTTGAATATATGTCATTGTAGCTTATATTCATAGATTATACAGAAAAAACGTCTATTCTTGCCTTATTTTATACTTTCGTAAAAAGTTTTATATTAATAATATAAATAAATCTTACGGTACGGAAGAAAATATAATAAATAAATATTTGCACGCTCCGAAGATTTTTAAGAAGTCTAAGCGAGGTGGTGGAAGATGGCTCGGGCGGACGAAACTCCGGCGGCGGTCACACACACGGCCACTCTAAATGCACAGAGGTATTGCGGGTGGACTGATGCACCGGGGCTACTTCACTCTCTCTTTCTCATTTGCGAACGCGCGTCGCGGAGAGATCGGTATAGGAATCGAGTACGCGCACACGTGGCGAGGTTCACAGTCAAGAGGGACGCACGTTCGCGCGGGAGCAGCACCGCGCGGCACAGCTTGAAGTTGCGCGCGGGCTCGCTGTTGGTAATCAAGCAGGACTCGGCGCTGCTCGCATACATTCACGCCGCGGAATCCCTTGAATAAGTATCATTTCCGGAAAACACACATAGATCTTGTGGTAGCAAAAAAAATAAAATATTCAATACTTTTAGCAGAAAACGAAAATTGGTGACCTTTGTTGAAAATAATAATTCAAACAATAACATCCCTTTACTTCTGCACAATATTTAAAGTAGTAAAATAAAAAGTTTTTTCGAATTGAATTTTGTTTTTTTTTAGCCTTGCAGTCATTTTTTTTGTTATTGCGTTTGGTGATCCTTTGTTACAGTGGGAAATATTTAACAAACCGATTATTTTTTTGTCGACATTTCTGTTCTGTTTTATTTACTTTGTCGCATAGTGCGATAGGCCTACAATAAACTCCCCACTATTTCACTTTTTAGTCTTACCCAACCCAACCCAACTCTTTCGATAGCAATCTATTGGATTGTTTTTCTTGGGCGACATTTCTTTTCTCGCTATTATTTGCTTTCGTTTTTGTTTTTTGTATAGCTTTTCTCTCTCTTGAAAAATTTCTGCTTTGGGTGCTTAATTGGCTATATTTGGAAAAATTGGCACGAAATAGCTTGGAATATTTTGGTTGTTGTTTAGTTATCGACGGATTAAGAAAGTTAGTGACGATAATTTTCTTTTCCATTAATGTGCGGTGCACATGGAGTCACTTCCGTAGTTGTAAGTTGTAGTATTTTTCTTTCTCGCTAGTTGTAATTGCATTTTTGTTGTCGGAGACGAAGCGGACGCTTAGAGTAACAAAGAAATTTTTTGTTGAGACTTTGTTACTCGTGGACTACTTTGGTGCTGGTGATTTTAGTACTTTTAAAATCATATATATTATTTTTGTAGTTTTTTCTTTTTTTTCCTCCTCTTGTCAGTGAGTAAGTTATATTTAGTCAGTAACTTATCAAACAACTTAGTTCATCGTCGAAATGGATTCTAACACTGAAGAAAACCGGTTGAAGAAAACCAAATCATACGACAGATAGAAGATATCTCAATTACAGAAGACTAGTAAGCTAAGCAGAGAGGGAAGTTCTGTTGACCTTGTAGATTGTCCGGTTAGATTTGATTTATGACGAACTTTTTGAGCTGAAGTAGCTCAGTGGCGCTTTGAACGGGACACTGACCCATCATGAGGATTACTGGCAATCTGGATTGGAGCACGGCGAGTCCTTCGCTGACGAGGCTTCAGGAGTAGACATGGACGAAATGACGAGAGTGGCAGGCGTAGTATTTAACTATACAGTAAGAGAAAATACAGAACAACCCACGCAGACCACGATAGTTCCAATGAAACCTGGATTGTGCACAGTAGTGTGACGTCCGGAATAATGCCGATGCACGACACGGAGAGGCCTTCTCGAGCGTATGAAACGATATATGGGCATATGCCCAAAACTTTGTCATTTCTCATGAAAAATATTACCAGAAACCAATTGCGAGCACAGTCTTATACTTTTCCATATATTCATTTGAACGCTTGGAGAATAAGATCTTGTCAGTGCTACTCATTTTTTTCCAAGTGCACGTTTCTCCCATAAGAATAGCATTATGTTTCGCATACACTAGAATATGTAAAACAGCCCTTTTACTTATACTCCTAAGGTTCTAAAAGCTTTATATTGCAAATGAAAATAATGCGACTGCTTGTCCACATTAATATATTATGACAACTTATGATTACATCAACAATAAAGTTAAACCAAACTGTATTATAGTAGTGGGGCAGTAAAATCTGTATTTTTTAAATTGATTACGTTTTGGGAATTAATTTTTTAATTGCTGATATTTGAAGAATTTTTGAGACACACACACGGGATAGTGTTTAAAAGGTCTGTTTTAATAAAAACTAACAATCAATATTATTATCTAACATTTTAGAAACGGGGCGAATTCGTTGGAATGTTAACTTTGTCATAATTTCAAATTTTGAAAAATACGGTGACCCATATTCTAAACGTTATTGTGTCCACATAAGAAGTGGTACATGGATGAAAAAATTGTGAATATTGTAGTATAGTAACATCTTACCGATACCCTTTATTTCAGCGTTCTAATTAACGGCGGTTTAAAAAAATATTAGTAAGAATCTTGACATTTTATTGAGTTTCACTAGAAAATATTGCATATTATTTTTAGGAGCGCTAAATCGATTACGAGAATTAGCATATAAATGTTTACTCTGCAAAAACATTCCGTATTACCTAAATAATACCGACTGCACAATCCACTATGTGCTCGCGTCCGAACGAAAGTTTGTTTCATCCACCTCCAGCGCTCACTTCGAGTAGCACGCTTCACTACTCAAACTATCTCTATCAGGGTCCACATATCGCTCAGCCTATCTAAACCTACTACAGACCCCTCCATCAACCGCACACTATCGAAACTTCTCGTATTACGAATATCGAAACGTCACAAAATAATAATACGAAAGTACATTTTGGAAGACGCTCTTTGTCTAATATCGAAAATTCAGTTGATCGAAACATACTACCTCGTATCGAAAATAGTCAGCATCAAGAAATAAATCTTCCTCAATTGGAACTGAACCAGCAAAGAGAATCAAGTCGTCCAATTCCCGGTTCAATCCCTAGGTCAGACGAAGAAATTTACACTCGGTCAGTAGAAAAAACCTTAGCATTAGAAGGAATAAATTCTTCGCAGCCGTCATTAAATCGTCAACACCAGACGAGGATGACAGATCCCAGAGTCGGTGGAAATAGTAGTTCACTGTTTGTGAGACAAGCTTCCCCGGGAACTACTAATAATGTAGACGTATATCCTCCGAGCGTGGGATACCCATGACCTTATCCACCCATGTACCCACTACATGGATACTATCCACTCATGGCATATGGGCCCGCTTATGGACAGCCCCCACATCCCATAGATTTTCGTGGAAATTCCCAAGTTGACCCTAGGTCGACGACTTTCGCTCAGCCATCGTTAGTAGAAATGTCGAAACGTTCTTCGAACTTAGACACATCCTAGAAAAGAGAAATGAGAACGTGTACTTTGCTTCAAAAGTGGCAAGTTAGTTTTTCCGGGGCGTACAACGAAGACGTTGAAGAATTCATCGAAAGAATCAAAGAGTGTCAATATTCTTTAAGTGTGACTCATGAGGAGATTCTGAAGCTAATTCCATCGATATTGTTAGATGCAGCTCGTTTTTGGGCGAGGCCCTTACGTAAAAGTATCCTTAGATAATTTCTTCGCAGCGCTTCGGTTGCAATATGGAGTTCCAGATTTTCAAACCCGACATGAAGCTGAAATTAGGGCAAGGACTCAAGGGCCAGATGAACCTATCTCGTCGTTTATTTCGAATTTAAGATTGTTGTTAGATAAAGTCGTACCAATAGAGAACTAGACGCGCAGCTGGAAAGGGCATATCGAAACTTGCATACTTCTCTCTATTGTTCCATATTTAGAGAACAGTTTAAGTCGTTTGAAGAACTGCACATTTTAGGACAGAGAGAAGAAGTCAGGAGAGACAGTGAGAAGACCTACTGGCCTCCACGACCTCCGGAAGCATTTCTTTTTGCAAATTTCGCATGTAAAGTAAAGAAGCGAGTAAAGGCTGTAGCTATAAATACCATAGAGGAGGGCATGGAGCAGATCTTAGCGACAATGGGGGAAACATCAAAGGGATACATAATATTGAAACATCGTAGTGACACAGCTCTAGCTATTATTACGTAGAGTTTTCGCATGGGACTCCAATCGTGACTAAGTGGATTTTTAATGGGTTTCTAATAACCAGAAGAGATTTTTACATGAATTTTCATGGATTCGAAAGCAAGCTTTATGTGGATTTCACCCGAATCTTTAGGTGGATATCCAGTAGTAATAGTATAAAATTGTTGTAAAAGAATCTAGCCGTTATTAAGAGGGATATTAAGTGGATTTCCACACATCTCCACTCATTTATTCCTGTGCATTAATGCATTGTGACATTCCAAAAACGAGGAATGCCTCGTCATCGACATTTCATGGACACTGGAAAAGTCGTGCGGACGATGCCATTTGGCTTCCTTATCTACCTTTGGCGTTACTTACTTAGTAACGTGAGTTTGATCCAGCTCGCCGCCCAGCCGATAGCATCAGAAAATGCCAGCACTGTAACTCAGTGGGGTGGGATAGGAGAAACAAAAGATGGGTCTTCTCGTACTGGCAATATCTGTTGCTATTCGCTAGGCGGCGAGCGGGATCAAACTCGCCTTACTAAATAAGTAACGCCAAGGGTAGATAAGGAAGTCAAATCATTTGAATGTCTATGCTGAGGAGTGCCTCGTTTTTGGAATGTCTTTACATAATTACAAGACTTAGTTTCTCCCGTTTTTTATTTTGGATAGAGTCTTTCGCCTGTATTTCTACTTACTGATAACTGGATTTGAGAGCATACCTGCAATTTTTAACTAAATATTCACCTATATTGAACTAGATTTTCCGTGTACTAAATAGGAGTCCAGGCTCAGACCTGCTATCTTAGCCACCAAAATCTTCGTAAAATTTCTTTATATACATAGAAATACACTTAAGATCTAGGCAGCGATCTACTTGCAATAGGTGGACGCCTACTAAAAGCCACTTTCAAATCGATGAAAAACCAGGTAAAAATCTCTTCAGGTTATTGGAAATCCATTTAAAAATTCACTCAATCACGACTAGATTCTCATACGAAAACCCTACTTAATAATAACCGGACATCTACTTAAAATGCCAAAAAATCGAATGAATTCATTTAAAACCCGGTTTAAATCCACGTAAAACTCGTTTTAGAAATAATTAAAATCCAGGTATAAATGATTGGAGATATGTGGAAATCCACTTAAGATTTCTCTTAATAAATATTAAAAATATCCAGCTAGGAAATCCAGCTGTATTCCCATGTAGGAAATTCATCTGAAGGTGAGTAGATTTCCAGCTAGGAAATCCACTGGAATCTACTCAGAATCCACTCCGATCCAAATGGATATCCCACATGAGAATTCAGCTGGATTTTCTAGCTGGATATTTTTGACTGGGTTAGCACAAGAGCTAGTTGCTGTTAAGGATAAGGTTGGTAGGATGACGTTACACTTCTTCCTTTGAGAACTTCGGTCGTCGCAATTATCGATAGAAGTCACAGAAGGTAAAATTGTTGTTGTTGTTCAAAATCGGTGGCTATTCTAGACCACCCTTAACTTGCATATCGAGCCCTATCCCTGGCCTCATGTTCTCTTGGGAGATGCGTGGTCCAGAAGAAAGGGAAAGTCTGATAAGACTTGTGGTGTATGCGCGAGTAACGATTTAAGGAAGTAGGCCAGGCTGTTAGGTTATCGAATGGGTCCACGGAAGATAGGTAAGAATCGCAGTAGTTGACCTAAGCCTAAAAATGCCCCTTATCGAAACTCTTACCTACATTTATCGAAACATTTATCGAAACATTTATCGAATCTTTATCGAAACTTTTGTAGAAACTCGTTGATTTTGTTGTATACTTGGACTTTGTTGAAAATCACAGTAAAGATCTCTCTCTTCTAAAGCCCCAGACTTTTTTTTGATGGACTAATGAGTTTGTCGTTTAGTGACCAAAGAATCTCGTATGTCTTTTTCTTTTCTTCGCAGTTTTGTTGGCGAATTGAGGAGGAGTGATCACTCAAACGTGATGCACAACATTCTCTGTTAAAACATTCCGGACACAATTCTCGGTGTCACGGAATCGGTCCAAGATATTATTCGTAGTAGTTCATGAAAGTCGTAATTATCGTGTTACTAAAGAAAATAATTAAGTAGATGTTACGATAAGTAAGATCCTCTATGGTTATTGTAAGCGTAGAAGTTTATTTGAATATTGTTGAAACTTATTTTATTGACTTTTTGTATCCTTTTTTGTAGTAATTATAGTAATTGAGCCATTTTGTAGTTAACACCTACACCCCAAATCATACATAAACTTTCGTACTACTCGTTGCAATTGGTGCAAATGAAAAGCGATCATTGTCACTGGTGGGATTGTAGAGTGGGGTATCATTGTTGAAGTGAGGATAAAGCAACCTTAAATGTGAATGGTATCGTATGAATAAAAAAGAGATCGAGGTATACCACATGGCTGCGCTTGAACGTGAAAAACATGCATCAACAGTAGCTTCAACATGTTCAGTAGATAGGCCATCTCCTCTATTACGGCTCGAAATTGTCACGATCGCTTACCAGAGCGAACAAATACCAAAGCATGAATACTCTCCGTAAGAAATGTATTTTTTTGTCGTCGTTGGCACTTAGAAGATGATCTGCGAACTAAGATTAGCGTTGTAGTTTAGCATAAGTAGTACTGTTAAGATTATATTTTCTTTTGTTTGTAAAATGCTGTGAGTGGCATCGTAATCATTAGTTTGTCATAATTAGTAGTGTTGGGATTATATTTTCTTTTATTTGTAAGGTGCTGTGCGTGGCATCATCGCCATTAATTTAGCATTATTAGTAGATTTAAGATTATATTTTCTTTTGTTAGCTAAAATGCTCTATGCAATCAGAACATCATTAGGAGTTGCGTTTGTAAGACGTATGTGGCATCATAGTTATTAGGTTAGTATTAGTAGTAGTGATGTCTGCACAATAATTATAAATTGTAAAATCGTAGTGTTGTAAATCTGTCTAGTCGGTGTTGAGAATAGCAAGAGCTAATGATGCACCTTAGTCGGCACTGTAACACTTAAACGGCTCGCTACGATCCTATAGTTGAACCATGTTAATAGAAAGAACTCATATCAGTAGTTTAAATAGAGTGCAAATGCGATCCAACCTTGCTATTGTAAGAGCGTCAGGCGTTAGAATAGGGAACGTATTCGTCAGGCACAATAGTATTTTGTAGTTAAATATTGTACCATCCACCCTTATGGGCATTGTAGCGAGACAAGAGGGATTTTCGGTCTTATGAGGTGGAATTTTTAACGCTCACGAGTGAGCATTACAAGTCATACACGAATAATTGTTGACAAGCCGTCCTGTGCGGCAGATGAGAGCGAGAGAGAGAAAACATAGTCATCGTATGTGGAAAATGCCAGGACTGAGCGATCGCAAGCTGTCGTCGCGACGCGCTCTTTCACTCCATGGTAGGACACAGCTGAGGCTAGTCGAAATCAGCTGTGCCAACCCACTCCAGGATGGGCGACAACCGAAGCTGGTCGAAATCGGCTGTGCAACCCACTCCATTGTGGACCGCCGCTGCACACAGTAACTCTTGTGCACAAATAATCGTTCCATATCGCAAGTAGTTGAGTCGTTGTAGTCGTGAGCAGCTTCCGAGAGACTTTGATACCACGTGTCATCCTCGATCCTGATCGACATCGCCGATGACATGAAGACTGTCAACTATCATCTCTAGCACCAACATCGACTGTGGATAGGGCCAGCGACCACCGTCAAAGTACTTGGACTCGTCCGCCAGCTATGGGCTAGTGTGTGTGACCAGGCTACGACCTCTTGTACTCGCGTCGGAATATCTCTCTTTCTCGCGCTGCGTATATAACTCTAGTCGTCACCTAGAGCTTGGATAATTTGTCGAAACATGTTTGTCTATTATCGAAACGTGCATCCCTATCGAAATCGTTGCCGAAACATAGTTTGGTTCTAAAAGCGCTCGCGATCTCGCGTTTGAATTTGCGTCCCTTGTATTGCTCTACCGTCGTAAAGTGTTGTATCGTGTTGTATCGAAACTAATCGTATTACGTATTGTTGAACATAGTTGAATATTAGTTAGATTGCGGGGAGCAACCCATCTGTCGCTCAACGTTTTTTTCTTGTGTATATATTTTCTTATTTTTCATATTATAATAAATATTAATGTCTAGTGTTCATCGTAAAGTTTTTCTTTAGTAACCCAACCCAAGACATAACTACCTCCTTGTATTACATTTATTGAAAAATATATATGTGTTTATGAATTAGATAGAAATCTTCAATACGTATATTTGTCGTAGTCTTTCCAGCATAACCCTGCTACTCAGGTCCGCTTGGCTAACATAAATAAATAATAGTTAAGTATCAATTGAAATAGTAAGGTTTTGATATAAATAACAGTAAGGTTTCAATAGGAATAGTAAAGTTTTGATATAAATAAATAATAGTTAAGTATCAATTGAAATAGTAAGGTACTATTATTTATATAAATAATAGTAAAGTTTCAACAACAATGGTAAACCTCCAATAGGTATAGTAAATATCAATAGTAGTAGTGCGAGTAGTATCAAACGTTCGAAAGGATAAGCAATTTTTAACAATAAAAATAAATAATCTAAAGTAGTGGTAACTATTCCATAGTAATTAACTATAAATGTTCGTTAGTAAATCTTTGTTAGTAATGCTAAATATTCAATAGTAGATATATACAGGGTGTCAATTAAGTCCCGGGACGGCTGAATATTTTCTAAAGTACTTCATTTCTGAAAACGGTCAAGGTCATTCCATTAGTAACTTCGAACAAGGAATCCGATGGTGACGTTAGATTTGAGTTACTAATGGAATGACCTTGACCGTTTTCAGAAATGAAGTACTATAGAAAATATTCAGCCGTCCCGGGACTTTATTGACACCCTGTATATGGAATATTTCAGGTGAAATGAGCAGCTCAAAATTTAAAAATTGCTTAAAAACCTTTACTTTTTTATAAAAAAACATGTTCCTAAATTTTTAGTGCAATATTTCAATAATTACAAAAGTTATTACACATCAAAAATTGTTGTTTTTTTTGCAATTTTTGGTGAAAACTCAACTTTTGCCATTTTTTTTACTCAAAATCCTGAAACTTTTTGTATAGCACATTGATTGGAAATAAGTTTGTATTTTACTTTTAGAATGTAGTCATATTTTCTTATGATCCTTTTTGAAAGTTTCTGATTAGCTGCTTTTCAGTGTACGTTTATCAAAGAAAAGAAAGAAGAACGACAGAATATTTTTTAGACTCGACCAAGATTTTCAGAATAGAGCTATGAATTTTTAAAAGATGTGAAAATAGTGAAAAATCCCTGTTTTAAATCAAATTGTCTAATTACTGACTTTCATGTATTTATTCCACAGAATTTTGTTTTTATGCTGCTTCTTCAATAGAGTATGATTATATTTTACACCACAGCTTTAAAATATAATCATAAAAATTATTCATTGCATTAATAATATCAAACTATTGATGGTAGCATGTATAACACATTGCAAGAACTTGTTTGTAGACAAATTTATTCTCTATACTACTTATAAATGTATAATTGTTTGTTAGACACTATGTAAAGTATCAATTTAACTAATAAAAAGTGTGAATTATGTATAAGTAGAATAGTTACGGTCATGATGTTCTAATAATAAAGAATAAATCACTATAATAGGTTTATTCTTCCGTCGGTTCCATCGGCTCTTGCATCATTGGCTACGTCGAGAATGTTTTGTTCTCACGATCCGTTGGGGTGCTTCCTTCTGCACGTTCCTCTGTTGCATGGGGTATATCCTTCTTCATTCTATCCTCGCGCATCATGCGTAGAGAAACGGGTCGGAATAACTGCGACGTCGCGAATGTGCGGTTCGAAGGTCATCCCCGCATCCAGGGTCACTCCGAGGTACTTAAAGGACCCCCCGGGCCGCAGTTGGGACGTCCCAACCATTATGGGAATCGACGTGTCTATCCATCTCCTCGTTAAGTGTAATAGTTCTGTCTCTTGCGTAGTCAGTTGCAGTCTCCGTCCTCGCATCTATTCGTCCACTTGTTTCGTCGCCTGGCTCAGTCTGAGCTGAGCCATTCGCGTGTTTCTGATTACGATAACGATGACCAGATCGTCCGCGTATGCGATGAGTTAGACCCCCGGTGGCATCTGAAGGTTCAGTACTCCGTCGTATGTCCCAATCCAGACGTGGGGACCAAAGATCGAACCCTGCGCCACCCCCGCCGTTATCTTTCTTGTCTTGACCGCGGTCTCCGTCGCGTATGCAATGTGGCGGTCCCGTAGGTAGTTCTTCAAAACTCGGAGCAGATAGGGTGGCAGCGGGAAAGCACTTGAGAATGTATCCACGATGTCCGGCCACCACAGCGAGTTGAAGGCGTTTCGTACGTCGAGTGTAACCAGGAGCACTATTGGCCTGTTCTTGTGGGGTCTCGTCTGTGCTCTGTCGAAGGAGTCGACAACCTCTCGAATCGGTCCTATCGTCGACCGCCCTCGCCTGAATCCGTGCTGTCTAACATTCAGGCCCTCAGCGGCTCGTACAGCCTGTTGGATACGTTGTCTCAGCATTTCGAAGAGCTTGTCCAGTGTATTGAGCAAACTCAATGGTCTGTAGGTTGACGTAATACAAAGTCAAAATAATTCTACGTTCAAATATAAAAAATGGGTAATCGACAGACAAGGACTTCACCCTATGAAAGTAAAAAGTGGAAAGCTTCTGCCACGAGTTGTGGCAATCCGCCCCTTTTCTACCCTGGCTTACGTCGGATTGGTACCTGTAGGCGTGTTCTCTTTTTGGGAAAATTGGATCAATAAGTTCAAGGCAATGTTGCTACGACTGCGGAAACGGTGTTGAACTATTAAAAGGCCAAACAATAGAGGCCCCAGCCAATAAGCGGTTGCTAGGCGCGCTCTATGGTAACCAGCATGTTACCTTACGCAGAATATTTCCTATGATTAACATTATTACGCATATAAGTTACCGGCCGTCGGTGTATGGCTAACAGTCGATAACTCTCACAACGGAAAAAATGTGTTCGGTGGGTCTCTCACTTGTCAAGATCTCTATTGGGAAGAGTCAGTCGTACTTGACGTGACACCTCCCGTCCCCCTGACAACAGCGCGCTGCGGAGCGGCGCTTGTTATTTATTATTGTTTTTGTATCATCATTTTATTACAATATTTTAGCTTCAATATTACAATCTTACAATTTATCCTAAACTCAATTACTGTATTCCTTACAATTTAAAAAAAAAGAACAGGACCAAGGATGGATTTTGAGTTAAATATATTACTATTATTTTTTTCTTTTTTGGTGGCAATTATATTATTGCCACAATTAATCGTCATCATAATTAATCTCCTCCAGTTTGGCTCGGGCGTCCAAAAACATATTGCTAAATTCTTCTCCTCTGCAGGGCAGGTGCATTCTGTCCAAATAATCAAATTCTTCTTGAAGACAATCATTATTGTCTCTTAGCACTATTCGGCCCCAGTACTTATTTCTAGGACATGTGGCTCCATTGTACACGTCCCACTTGTGTTGTCTTCCCATTTTCCGCCACACGTATGCAACGGTGGCGCCGTTCGCCAAAATGCTGTTTAGGTCTTTCAGCTTTTCCTTGTGTACTAGCTCAATCAGACCATACCGACACTAATCCATAATGCCAATTAAATGATCCTGGCGAATTTTCCCCCCGGATATCCACACTGCCCGGACGCGTGATGACGTCTAAGGCCTGCCACTGCAGAGACGGCACTACCTTAGAACTCTGTTCTGTATAATGTGTGCTGCTGCTGAGCGATCTAATCTCCAGCTTCGAATATCGTAAATTGCGATTTTCCGTTAAGAGGTACGCGCGGTGTGACGGCTGCTGACAAGTGTTGGTTAGAGAGAGGGCGGCTTGACTGAGTGCAACGACTATTGATGGGTGGCTGCACTCTCACAACGCTCTCGCTGTCTTTGTCCCTCGGCTCTGCTAGGAAAAGATGAAGGAAAACAAAAATGGAAAAGGATGCGGACTGTGGAGAGAGGGATAGTTAGTTCCCTAGGCTTTCAAGACTTTCTTAGTTACTACAGCTACACTTACGTACTAACATTCGCGTAAATGTATGCACATTTTTTTACAATTTTTAGACTAATTATTCATACTGTAGTTGTTGACGCGCCTGCTTCACTATTTTTTAGCCGTGAACTTAGATCTAAATGCCGGATCTAGCGGGTACATTGGTACGTAAGAATTATGCAATTCTGTCGGCCGCTGATCGCGATTTTCTAGCAAGCGGAAAGATAGTTGTGTAAAGATTGCCAACAAGGTTACAATTATTAATGTTAAGAAAAAATAGAATATTATATTATAATAAATGTTTTTTCGAAATTGCACCATGCTTTTCTATATAAAAATATAGCAATAGCTCAAACTTTGCTTTTCACTTTTCTGTTTAAAAGTCAATTCTTGATGTATATTTAATGTTAAATTAGGTAGAATTATATCCTCATTGATATATCTACCATCAAAACCAAAAATTTCGTGCTCTTCTATTCGTATCATGCAATTCTTGGTCAGTTCCAAAATTTGACTACACGTGATTGGAACTCTGCAAACATTGCCCGAGCACTTCGTTTCCAATCTTCCTCTATTCATAGTCGATACCAACCACAATCTTTTACTTGTCATTCGCATAACATATTGTTCTTTTCCTTACGAAAATTCAATATTACATAATGGTAAATCTCCATAATTAGGGTTTAGATAATAATATTTTTTCGCAACTATTCGCGTTTTCAAAATAAAATTCATTTTCGCGAAGAAAGAACATGTTTCATTAGTTCCAATTACTTAAATCCGAGTGGTTTAAAAACAAATAATGGTCGCTCGTGCCGGACGTAGCTATATAATTTTCCCGTGGTTTGATAAACGCGGCCAGCGATTTTTCCTCGCCATTAGTAATACTGTGTAACGGGGTAGGATTCTAGACACGTAATATACTCTTACTGTGCACTTGCTAAGGGTTTTACGTCGAAGAAACCCTGTTGTCCATCAGTTGGCAGTGGCACAAGGGACGAACACTTGCCTTAAGCTTTCATTGTAGAAAGCTTAGGCTTCTTTCTACTCGAACGAAAACCATCGAGCTTGTTTACTTAATTCACAATAAGTGAATGAGACTATACATATAATTTTTATTCGTTAAATTAAAATATTAATGCTATAGCATCAGCAGTGCCAACCTAAATCGGAGGGAAAAAATGAGCTTTGAGTTAGCACCTTTTCCAAGCAGCCGCTGAGTTACCACCTTCTTCAACCGGCCGGCGAGTTAGCACCTTCTCCAACAGGTCGATGAGTTAGCACCTTTTTATTTGCGACCGACGACATGTACTACCTCACCCGCCAATAAACTTATGTATCCCGGTCCTTTTATAACTTGATATGCTAATAAGTCCGGCGCCATAGTAGCTATGCTCAAAGACTTAGCGATCACTGCGCTCTACTTTGTACTATTTTTCTATGACATCGAGATATAAGCGTGTCATTTGTCCCTTTAGATGCGCGTCTACAAAAACGAATTTTGAATTTACATACGCGAAAATCTCTGTGCTGCTAAGAGCAACCCTGTTTTGCACTACCAACCTCTCATGTTCCAACTGTCGAGTAAAAATAAACAATTTAGGGTGATCCGAACGAATTAGCTGGTAATAACAAACATTTACAACACCTGTATCATTAAAAGTAAATGACAACCCTCTGCCTCTAACACGTAGAGCGGACGGCGCTCATTAGCTCTCTCTCTATGATCTTCATCACCGGTCCGGTATACAACGCCGAGTACTTACGAGGCACGCACGTCCCGACGGGGATCATATCCCAATACGCGTATGTGAATTGCATGACGATGCAATGATCCTCAGTGAAAATGCATTGAGTTTCCAATTTTAATCTAATCGTATTGCTATTCAAACTAATCTCGTTAAAGCGTTCTTTCAACTTGATCGTGACGTACCCGTGTACGACTTTGTCATAATATTCGTCGTAGGGATCTGCATAATGTCCGTTGTTTTCGCAGGAACCGTCCACTTTCAATGAACCAACGAATATTAAAGGGTGCGTGACCGAATCGTTAATCGTTAATAGTTAAATTCTGAACAACATTATCGGCAATAGAGATCGATTTGTGCACATGTATGCTTACGGGTCACTTCCCGTAAGTACATTGCCTTGCCGTTTTTAACATGGGAGATATGCGACCACCTACCACAGTGTCCGATGGTCCTTTTAATCTCCATCTTACAATATCTAACTGAAGTATCGGCGTACACGTTTATTTGTAAGAGGCTTATTTCCGTATTAGTAACATTAACAATAGGCACCGGTAGGTCGCATTCTCCTACGTTATCAAGCGAAAACGTGCTAAAATTTGTAAATTTTTTACCGCAATCGTATCCTATTAACGTGAAGATTAATCTAAAATTGGAAGATGTTGGGAGGAAAAGCATCAAAGTCACCATCTGTAAACATGAATAAAAATGTCAACGTTCTAAAGAGCCGTTAGATTGCGGATGAAAAGCGGACGGTTTTACTTGCTTAATTTTCAATCGTTTTGCAAAATGCTTAATTAGTCTACTGAGAAAATTAGTGCCTTAATCGGGTAGCATAACTTGTGGCGCACCGAAAGTGCAAATAAAGCGCTTAATAAAAGCGTCTTCTACGGTCGTGGCCATTTGGTCTTTCAAAGGAACTTCTACAGAGAATTTAATAAACTGATTTTGCATAGTTAAAATAAACTCCAATCCGTCTTTAGTTCACGCCAAAGGCCCCACTATATCCAAAGGGACACATTTTTTAATGAAAGCTTGAATATCCTCTTTTGAATATTCGCATTGATATATATATATATATATATATATATATATATATATATATATATTTAATTCAGTCGAACAATGTGCTTCGTGAATTATATTATTTCTTTTGCTCGGTTCGGGGTGCTGAATAAGACCGCAACAAACAATTATTTTAACATTACAATTAACTAATTCATGCCTTAAATAAGTTAAAATATCTTTAAATTCTACATTTTCCAAATTACTTGTAGCCATGCCGATGGGAGCGATATTATTAATGCCAAGTAGTGTAACTATTCTTCTAAGTAATTGTTTTAAGATTTCAATGATTGTTGAGAGACTATTTTGAATTTCTCCTCTAAGTAGAAAAATGAAATGCAACTTTTTATTAGTCTTAATGGTTACGGGCTCACCTATTGACCAATTTGTTTAACCTTGGCATTATTGCGCAGTTTCGAAAGCCGCTTGCGCGCTCTCATTCCAATTGAATAATTTATCTTTTCTAAGAAGGATAGTTAAAAGTTTAGTTTTTTGCGCAAAATTATTTATGAACCTCCTATAATATCCTGACAATCCTAAAAATTGTTAAATGTTCTTTTGCTTTTAAGACACGGAAATTCTTCCACCGCTTTTAATTTCTCAGGATCCGGCCTTAAACCGTAGCTATTAATAATATGTCCTAAATAATTTTTTAACGGCGAGCGCAAAGCACTGGTTCTTGTGCTTGTTTTCGGTGCACAAAGCAATAGATTTACACACTCAGATCAACTGCTTTGCACACGCTCCCTCTGAGTATATATAAACCTATTGCTTTACGCACTGAAAGCAAGCGCGAGAGGCGGTATTTTGCAAACGCTGTGTCAAAAAATAGTATACGTAACACGTGCGCAAGGTGATTCACACACGAGTGGAGTTTCGCCCGAGCGCAGCGAGTTGCTTTGCATAATATACTATATTTCGGGTTTAAGGAATTTATATTTGTCCATTTGCAAAACTGAAGTCGCTTTGCGTAACTTTACGGGCAGTTTCTTTATAGTTTTAATATGTTCGCTGATTGTTTTTGAATATACGCAAATGTCATCGATAAAATGTACTGCTGTTCTTATTCCGGCAATTACTTTAAGAACAAGCGACAAAAATACTGGCGCGTTTGTTTTTTATCCGATCGGTGATCGAATAAAGTGAAATAAACCCAACCCAACCCATATCGCAGGAAAAAACTGTTGTCTCTCTATCCTCGGCATTAATTTTTATTTGATGATAACCTGAGTATAAATCGAAAACCGAGAAAAATTTAGCATCTCCGAGCTGAGTCAAAATGTGAGCTATGTTCGGGATGAAGTGATTATAATCTGGAATAAAGGTGCTTAGCTTTCTAAAGTCTATTACTACCCTAAATTTTTTCTTTCCGTTTGGTCCCAGTTTTTTGTCAACGGTGCAGAGTACACGCTTGTGGAAGATTAGAGGACTCTTTTCTCTAACATTTCTCTGACTTGACTATTGATATCTTCCTTCATAGCAGGTGGGTGTCTTAATTGTTTGATTCTAATGGAAATATTAGAGGTCGTTGGAATTTCATGTGCCACTACGTTAGTCGTTGGCATGGAAACTCCCACTAAATAAAACCTATGAGAAAAATTACCTAAAAGTGATTCTATGTCACGCAATTGATTAGGTGGAAAATGGTTTAAAAGTTCACTCAACTTAGTCACCCTCTCTTAACTCGACAAAACATTCGCTTTCGACACACATATAATTTGTGTCGTGAGTGCCTCCCTTATCTTATCGTCTAGCCTTTATATTTTAACTAGACCATTTAAATGCGGCGGGTGTGGTTTATTCTTCCATACTAATCAACCGCTTTTAGTTATGCTAGTTTTAATTTTGTGAAGTATTGATCGCAAGGCACATAACACGTCGGCTGTTACATCACCTTCTGTCATGCGATATTCTTTCATTTTCTTGATGGATTCTCTAGATTCGTCTCTAGGTTCTTCATAATTCTTAATGGATCCATGTCATTTATGTTTTAAAATCTCAGGAATTCCTTCTTATAAAAGAAAAACCGTCAGCAACCCGGAATAAATAAATATTTAATATTGTTGGATTTCGATGAACAGAACCGACTATTAAACTCATCTACTCGCAGTTAACTTCAAGCATGACACTTGAATTCACGAATTGTCAACTTGTAAACCTTAAAATCATTAACTCATGAACTATAACCCCATTTACCCATATTACCTATAACCCCATAAATCCATAAAACCATGAACCCATCCACTTAAAAGTCATAAACCCGTTTTTATAGGTTTATTGTTTTAGGGTTAATGGATATATGAGTACAGGTATAAACAAACATCAATATTTAATTTATCTTTTTCCAAAACACGATTATTTATTAGATAACGTGACTTGGCCAAGCTTTCCATGCGCGCGTTTTTACTAAATCGACATTGAAAATTTATATCCAAAATCATATAGCTTTAAGTCCAACTTACTTTTTAATGTAATGTTACAAATTCTATCTTTGAAAACTTTGTTTTTACGTAGTTTAAAATTAAAATTCTGCTTTTTTACTTTTGATATAAGCCGATTTTTTTTACTACCATTTTTCCAATTTTCGATTTCAAAATGTTCAATTTTTACAAATTCAATTTTCACATTTTTATTCTCACAATTTTTGCTTTTCAAACGGTTTCAACCTATTCAGATTCTAATTTTGACTTCTTGTTTTTCAAATGTTCACGTAATTCTAATTACAATACTAATTTCATGATAATTCGTCTCTCTGAATAACTATCTGGCTGTGGCCTCTTCCAATAGCTATCTGGATCTAACAATAATTAGTACTGCAAATCTGAATAAGAAATTTTCACAAAGTATCTATGCTTTTTAGAATAGTATATTACGCAACTAGTGCGCAAATCAAGTAATTCACGCACGAGTCGAGTTTTTCGCCCGAGCGCAGCGAGCAAAGCAATAGGTTTACATATATTCAGTCGGAGCGTGTAAATCTATTGCTTTAAGCACCGAAAACAATCACGAGAAGCCGTGCTTTGCGTACTCCCTGTCAAAAATTTAATTTTGTTCCAGTTAATTTATACTTATCTAATATCGAAAGGCAGACAGTTTGACAGTGCATATTTTACCATAATTTTCTTCCTTTTTTGGAGTCACCGGTGCAACAAAAATATATTAAATGATTATTATTGATTGAATTTATATAAACTAGATATAATACAAATAATAATGCTAAATTATTCATTTAAAAAAAATTATATTACCTAAATATATCCAATTTCAAGCGGCTTAAAGATAATTTTTCAAGATTTCACTTCCACATTAAATCACATGTTTGAGCTACAGTCCTGTAGTTTTAATGACACTTTCTGAGGCTCTATATATAATTGTTTGTGCTAAAAAAAACTTGCAAACGGTGATGGCCTTGAAAAGATTTATGTGCAAAGTCCAATGCGCCTCTGCCTGTCAACGAATCCTTGATATTGTGGTCCCTGGGTTTATTTACTGCTACACGCTATTACTATTTTTACACCTGAAAAACAAAATAAAATCCACACAAAGAATCAATTTTTCATTAAAGAAAAAATTAAAATAATATATGTTAATGATCAATGAAGACCACAAAAATGTGAGGTTATTAGTACTTATCTGATATAAATACTGGATTGTGAGAAAACCTTATTCTCATTGAACTGATTAACTATATGTGAATAGAAACGTCCATATTTATTCACAATCCACATCTTTAAGTATTTATTACTATATCACATGTGATCACTGCAGTTAAGAAACTCTTGATGTATAAGTGCACATGTTTACTTGACTGCACAGTACCATAGCCTCTCCTTGTCAGGAACTAACTACACAGTTTTGCACGAAGTATATCCTAAACGCAGTGCCAATTACTGTGATGCCATAAAATGCTTCCAGAGATTATTGGAAAAAATGTAAAAACTGGAAGCATTGAGGACATCGCTTGGGAGCGTAGACCAAAATGCAAGCGCAGTAATTAAGAAGGAATTTTTGTAGGTCTCAGAAGACGCGGTTGGAATGCCAATTGAAAGTGATTGAAGGCATTCTGATCGGCGCAACGGTATAAAATGTTTCGACAACGCTTGGTAAAAGTACAAGGGACGTTGGGTATTTAATATACGAAACGTAAAACATCCCCGGAAATACTTACGCCGATCGCAAGCCCTCAACCATTCCAATTCTGATCTGTATGGACTTATACTAGTATCACGCCGAAGATTAAAGATATAACAAATGCCCGCATTCATAAGACGCTCGACTTTAAGCTTTAGATACCCTGGCATACTATCGTAAACAAGGCCAGCGTAATCAAGATGTGAAATGAGTAACGCCTGCACTAATAACATTTTTACATCACGCGGGATTAGCCACGCACGCTTTCTAAGCTTGAACAGAGCATTATGTACTTTGGAGGAAACAGAGCGAATGTGTGCATTCCATGTCAGATCTGTGGTCATACGGACACCCAGGTTTTTAATCTGACTGACGTATTCAACGGGTTGGTTGTCAACGATAACTGATGGTAGTTGCTTAGTAGCCAGAAATGAAAGATTTGGAGTACTGCCGAAGATTATGGATTTGGTCTTGCCTGAGTTGAATTGCAGACCATGTTCACTAGCCCATCTTGAAACATTATTCGCATCTTCGGTCATATGGGCGACCGCAAACGATACTAGATTAGCTGGATACTGTATGAAGAGTTGCAAATCATCAGCAAAGAGAATATATGTGGATTTGCAGTACTTGAGACATCGTGGCAACGAGTTTATGAGAATAGAGAAGAAGATAGGTCCCGGGGATGAGCCCTGCGGGACATCAGAGGTCACAGGTAAAAATTCAGATATTTCCTCATTACAGACTACTGCTTGAGTTCGACCAGATATGTATGAGTGCACCCATTTAATAGCATTAGCTGAAAATCTCATATTTCTACACTCAGTCAGAAGAGCCTCATGGTCGATCGAATCGAATGCTCTTCGGAAATCGAACAACGTTGCAAGTGTGATCAGATTGTTTTCGATGCCATAACGAATCATGTCGGTGAAATACAGAAGTGCTGACTGAGTGTTGTGTTCTGATCTAAATTCGAATTGAAAAGGTGAAAGAAGAGAATACGTTTCAAGATGCTGTGAGATCTGGGTGGCTATAATTTTGTCGAATACTTTTTCTAAGTGGCACAGGTTTGCGATAGGTCGGGTATCTGAGACTGATTGTGGATTATTGCACTTATTTAGTGGAATGATAAAGGCTCTCTTCTAAAGATCTAGATAAGTATTTGAGCTGATCGAGCAGTTAAATATTTTAAGCAAAAAAGGTAACAGTGGTAGCAATAGCCTTTCAAGATGTTTACAAGTTAGACCGTCTGGGCTCTGTCCTTTAGATTTGACAGAAAGCATTCGGGCAGTTTCATAGATTTCAGCGGTAGTTACTTCGTGGAATGACAGCGCATTGTCATCGATATCTTGAATGGATGCGACTATTGCATCAAGAGAGC
>JAWWEQ010033939.1:0-21193 GCA_035583055.1 Torymus tubicola
AATGATGTATCATGCGTAGCTTCTACGACTGTATCATTCATCTCGCTACTGCTAATACTTTTATCATGCTCAGAAATGCTATCTTGCTCTACATATTTTTTCTTTGAATTTTCTATTAAATTTTTTTTTCCCGAGTTGATAAGTTGCTGTAATGGATTTACTATTGGTTTAAAAGTTTCATTTAAAACTTTCTCAGCCTTTTCTTTCCCAAATTTTAATATTCTATATTTACGGTTTATTGCATCTCGCGCTCTGACGAGCTATCGAAGTACATTCTTTTCTAGCTGAAAGTCAGCCATCTTGACTCTTCAACGCTGTATTAAAAACTAAAGGTTCTCTTCTACGTGTACGTTATATTTATAGCAAAATTATCGAAACCCTTTCGATACCTTCCCTCATTTATACCTCTATCTTTATAAATGACTAGAAAACTATGTTTCTCGTCTCTCCAACACTTGGAACATAATTCTTTGAACTGCGCGTAAGCCATATCAGTATTTACATGGTCATCATATATATGTTTCAAATTTACTTCATCTTGTTTAAAAAGAGCGAATAAGTTTACATTATCTCGAACAAGATGCTTAGGTACGTGAGCGTACGTTTGACATAAGTAAAAACAGTCTACTTTTTTATGTCTACCCATATAAAAGAAAGCTCTAATTATCCTGTTTCTCGCAGGCAATATCGTCCAATATCATGATAGAGTTTGGAACTGTGTGATCTGGGGGGACAGCGGCATCGTGCTCGCTGAATGGAAAATATTACACGCCATCTATTGGTTCTAATACTTCACTTAAACATTTATATTTTGGTTAATTTAGCGACTTTGAATAAACGTATACATTTTCAAATCTAACGCCATTTGGATGTCTGATGAGAGCAAGAAGGCTATTTGTTTTCCCGCAGTTTGACGGTCCGCAGAAAACAGCGCGTATACTATCAGGCAGTAGATCACCGTGACTCTTTATTTTATTATCATGCTCAACCACCGTGTCAAAGTTTTCTATTGGCAGCTTTACCGAATGCTCTTTAAAATTCATATTCTTTACTCTACAATATCCGAATGAAGACTAACCGTTTTTATATAAATAGAGGGCTTATATAGGTTTACAATCAATATTACGCTAACCGTCGACGATCATACACAAACGAGGACGCGGCTTCGTTAATAAAATCCTTAATAAAATTCCCTTCGACCTTCACGTACCTGGCTAACAATACTGCGGTCCGGGTACAAAGTTGGTAAAACGTTTAGCTAGAGGAGATCCTGGAATAAATCTACTCAACATATAACATATTCCAAAAATCGTGAAAACGTTCAAGCGAGTACCGAAGCTGATAAAATTTTAGCGGAGAGAGCTTGGAATCGCGTTAAATCAAAAGACGTCGCTTTTGGTGAAAAAGCAGCTGCATACGCTATAACGAACGTTATGAAATTAAAATCTAAACTTGGTATGGGTGTAAAAAGGAGAGAAAGTAAGGCTGTAAAAAGGAGAGTGTCATTTAAAAAAATGCTTTCAAAAGCAGCTACTTTAAAGTCTGCGCCGAGTAAACGCGCTCTAACCGTCGTTAGATCAGCTTTGAAGAAAGAGCGCAACGCTGTCAAAGAAGCCGTATTTTACCTGTCCTCTCAAAAACAGGTGGCTTTCTACCATTTCTCATACCTCTATTTGCAGGTTTGAGCGCAACTGGGGCCTTAGCCGGTGGGGCTGCTGTAATAGTCAAAGCTGTAAACGATGCAAAAGCCGCTAGAGAGCAATTGGATGAAAATAAAAGACATCATAGAAACATGGAAAGTATCGTATTAGATGAGGGTTTGTATCTTAAACCTTACAAGGTGAGATTGGTCTTCACTTGGAAGAAAAAAAAAGTTCGAAAAAATGAGACTGCCTAAACGAGCACTCACCGATAGCGACATAATAAAGTACGCTAAACTCTTGAAAATTCCCAATTTTAGGGGAGTTTTTATTCGAAATGCATTGCCTGCATCTGGACCGCGTTATCAAGAATCGGCTATAGTCAATCTAGATAACACCAGTGGCCCGGAAACGCATTGGGTTGCATATCGAAAGCGAGACAAAGATGTTGTATATTTTGATAGCTTTGGAGATCTCCGCCCGCCACTGGATTTAATATATCTTGGAGTTGATGAAGTTAAATATAATCCTGAAAGATATGAAGACTTTGACACTTTTAACTGCGGTCATCTTTGTCTCAAATTTTTGTCTCGGAATTTAAAAAGCCTGGCAATGATTTCGTTCTGAAAGAATTGGCTTTCGCATCGCTCAACGATGATGACGTGCCGATAGTACTCCTCTTCAAACCTCTCTTTGCTTGGCAAAGACTAACAGACAAATATAAACGCGAAAATTTATGGCTGGAACTTTGCTATCATGGACTGTCATGGACTGTTGGTGAATATGATTGTGATGAAATCGGAAAAATTTTTCGAAATGCATTCAAAGATGCTAAAAACATTTTCGTCATTGGTGAGGCGAAAAAATCGTGGTTAGAACGTTTCAAATTTAACGTTACCGATATAACTGAAAAGGGATATGAATTTTTCGAATACCCAAGATCCGTAACTATATGTACTAATCATAACGGAGCGTGTAAAACTATCTGCGCCATGTATAATGTAAAACGCATGAAGCAGTTTTACCGCAAGGATTCCAACATGGAGTGG
Organism: Torymus tubicola; assembly: GCA_035583055.1. NCBI lineage: Eukaryota > Metazoa > Arthropoda > Insecta > Hymenoptera > Torymidae > Torymus > Torymus tubicola. The sequence goes on from JAWWEQ010033939.1 coordinate 2,690, forward strand.
GAAGACATTACAGAATGGGAAGACGAAGAGGAGTAATTTTAAGGATAATGGAGGAGTTAATAGAAAGGTCGAACCTCACAGGATAAGAGCGGGGTGGGGCTCTTATTCTCCTTCAATTTTTGTCTTTATTTAGCTTAAATATATATATTTTAAGTAAAATTTCGAGAACAAAGACCGAGGTTTGCTGGTCAGTCTTCGGGGTCCGCGCAAAGAGAAAAAATTAAAAAATGCTTAATCGAAATAACGAACTGTGCGGCTGCTGAAATGCATCATTTGCGCATGGGCTACCAGATGCCGTAGTGGCAGACCGGTAAGGTTGCTGCTCCGTAATCCAAGGGTCGCGGGTTCGCGCCCGACCTCTGGCAATTTTTTTTTCTGTTAAACGTTTTTAAAATAATTTGAATAAAGAATTATTCAATAAAATTTCTTAAATAGTTTAATTTTAAAATTTTTTGCAAAATACAAACTGCACAGCAGCGTAAAGGCATCATTATAGCATATGCTGCCAGATGTCATGGTGGCATGTCGGTAAGGCTGCTGCTTGGTAATCTAAGGGCCGCGGGTTCGCGCCCGACCTCCGGCAAAAATTTTTTTCGCTTAAATATTTTTAAAATAATTTAAATAAGCTAATTATCAATAAATATTCACTCTAGAAGTGAATTTAGAATGTTTGAAAAAAAAATTCACATGGAAGGTATATAATAAGCCGTAGCTGTTGCGGTATTTGCTCCGCAACAGTCGCAATTAATATTCATTATAAAAGTAAATTTAGAATGTTTGAAAAAAAAATTCACATGGAAGGTATATAATAATAAGCCGTAACTGCTCGGCGCCAATCATCCACCACTACATGCGCCTCAATCTTGGGTTATCTGCTCTCGTACAATTGCGGGTGACCCAAAAACTCTGTGGGGACACGGGACCAGTAGAGGAGGGGTGAGGGGAGGGGGGTGAGGTGAGCCAGAACCGTACAGGGGCACGGGACCAGTAGGAGCGGGGAGGGGGGAGGAGGGTAGGGGTCCTGTGCCCCTGTTGTTTACCTACTAATGAACATTGCAATTTTAGTAGATAATATCAAATTAAATTTCAATTAAGTCTATTTCTTATTATCTACTTCCTATTATCTACTTTCTAAGTTTGTCTTTGGGTAAATAGCATTAAAGTGCATTCGATGGCTTACCTAAGTATAAATAAATAACATTAACTAATATATAATTGGCTCTACTCCTTCTATGAATAATTCAGCCAATCTTATATTTCTCCATTTCGTTCAGTCTCTCTCACTCCTTGTCATAACAGCAAGCCTTCTACTAGCCACTTTAGACTAAAGAATTCCCACCACTCAGACTAGGTAACAAATCTGATCTATTTTCAATGTACTTACTTTACAAACCAATGTTGTGTTAATACCCGTTATAAAATTAGCAGATAACTTATTTAACTACTACTGAATTAGTGATTTTCAAAAGAAATAGTATACCATAATTTACTAGTCTCCGTGTATATAGGATTATTACCTAGTTCGAAACTAGTAATTTATTTACAATATCGCTTTTTACTGGGTACCTCTATCATTCAACACTGACACTTCAGTGACCACAATCACACTATTGATCTTTGATATTTTGTTTTTCATACAGTGATAGAAGACGAAGAAACTAAAAAAAAATATTGAATCGTTGTATGATTATGGAGATATCAATAACGACATAATAAGTCAATGGGAAAAAACCTTTGAAGAAAGGCAAGTTTTTCAGGCACTGAATATTCAAGAAATTTTGAATAAATTTAAGTGCCTAAAGGGACCCTTAGAATATAATTTGGTAATGCTACATAACTTTTAAAAAATGTAATAGTTTAAATAGCATTAAACAAATAAGCATTAATTAATTCTACCCGTTTCGTGTGCCATCGCTTTGGTTTTTCACGAGTAAACTAAATTACGCGTAAGCTGAGCTCTTTTTCAGTCATTTTAAAAAATAGAATTACAATTTATTTTGAACATTGCACTTAAAGTATTTATTTAAACTTAACGTACGTACCTTGCACCTTGCACAAGTTACAGAATCTCGAGAAAATAACTTGGCCGGAGCTTAGCTTCCAATAATCCAAATTTCCTGCCTGATGTGTGCAAAGTGAACATTCTCGTTGCCACCGAGAATATTGACATGTGAGAATTCCGAATGATCAGTGATAAGTTGACTGCACCGTAGTAATGTAGCTGGATGTTGATTGATATTCCAGTTGAGTTGTAAAACCAACCTCCTACTTTGATGATTCTTTTCTGAGTTTATACATGCAGTCAAGCTATTGAGTAGATGATTCCGTGGGACTTGAGATATTTCAGCATGAGGAGTTCAGAATGGGAATGAACTTGCTGAGTTTCCTTGATTCAGAAGATTTTCTATTTGATGATGATATCAGATGTCAATCTTGTCTCTGTTGAATTTTGCCTTGAAATGATCACAAGTTAGCATAGACTAGCCAATAATATTGAGTGATCTGTTGAGTGATGAGTTTGATTGACGAGATCCCACGAATGTTCCGAATGTGATGTAGCTGCAGTGAGTGTGACTTTTTCCTCTTTCTGGAAGGTGTTCTTCTTGTTGTGAGTATGTTTGAGATAACCTTGATGATTATTTTCCTTTGGTTGTTAGAAGTACTCTTTGATTAAGTGTAACCTTGGTTCCAAGAGATTCCTTCCATCATGAGGCACGAGAGATTATACGTGTGTATACCATCTTCTCATGGTCTATCCATAAATGAACATGAGCGCTTGGCAACGGAACAGTGTCCAAAACATACCGCGTGAGTAACCTTGCCGTTCCGAACGCCATCCTTGATATGGAGCATGGTTTGAGTGTTACCTTCCTTCTTGCTGAGACTAGAAAGAATATGCCAATTGTGAGAAATGTGGTTTACCGTGTGAGTGCTATAGCCGTTGCCTATTGCGAAGCATTCGAAAAGCCAAAACGTTTGAGAACCGAATCCAGTTGAGACATCTTCTCGAATTTGCAGCCATTTTTCGCAATTGAGTTGACCTTGTTTGTCTCATTAGTACTTGAGTAGCCACAGCTCTTGTAGGAGGACTTGAGATAATAACCACAGATGAGATTGTTCATGCGGGATCTAGTATTGGTGAGTTTGAGAAATAACCAGTTGTGATAATTTCTTGAATGAGAGGCAATGTCATTTTGATATGAATTTGTCCGAATGTGAGAGCCATTATAATCTGAGTATGGTTGTAGCGCAATCATACAGAGGTACAGCTGAGTTGAAGTTCCATTAGCTAATGAAAACGCCCGCTGTACAGAGCTAGGTTAACTGTTCGGCCTTTTGCATGAAAATTTTCTGTGTAGATGCTGATTTGCTTACATTTGTAAGGATTCCGTTGAGACACGTTGAGCCTTGTTGAATGAGTTTGCCAGAACATCAGCTGATTTGGTGAGAGGCAACCTTACTTGATAGCGTCCATGAGTATCTCTAGTATGAGATTGAACAACACACGGTTTGCATAATGCCTCTTGTTTTTTGAGTTTGACAGTCGCTGTTGAGGGTGGCTCTTCTTGAACCCAAAACCGTGTGAATAATTCTTGCAATTCTTCAGTGTTGATTGTAACCCGTGGGTGATGTACCGTTTTGTATTGATCAGCTGAGTTGTAAGGTCCGATAATTAGCCATCCAAATACTGATAATTGTGCAACTGGTTCAGTTGCACATCCTTTTATGAGATTGGGGTTAATGATTTTACCATAGTAATCTGCACCGATGATAACATCCACTAGTTGAGGTTTCCAAAAGCTAGAATCTGCCAAGGTTAATTTCTTCGTATGGTTCCAGCTGAGCTGCTCACAATTCTCTGAAGGCAGAGTTGACGAAACTTGGCATATAATATGACCAGTGATCCTACCTTCCAATTCCATTCATCGGCACAGATGAATGTTTAATGTGGAGTAAATCAATCGTATTCTTGGAGATGCATGAGCCTTCAACACCTGAGTATACGAGCATTCTGAGTTTGTGAGATGTCATCGATGAGTCATACCATGCCAAAGCAGTTGCTCATAAGGTGAGTGAGTTGATGAGTTTTACTATTGATTGATGAGAGATTCATTTAGAAACATCGGCCAGTTGAATTACAATTTTGGCTGATGGATAGCCGCCCGCCATGCAGAATCACTTTAACTGCATGGCTCGTATAAATGAGTTTTTCCTTTGATGTAATATGAGCTCCATGCTACGTGGTTTGAGGTTAAGTTTGACGATTTGGTAATTATCGTCAGTGCAAATAAATACATCCACATCTTGAGGTTGCCAAATATACGATGAAATAATAAATTTTTCTTCCGTATAATTCCAAAGAAATTGTTCAGATAGTCGTGATGACACTGTAGATGAAACTTGGCATATGATGAGTAGTGATCCTAACCTCAAAATCCAATAATTAATAGATGAAAGGTGCAATGGAGCGTTGAGTATTCAAATTGCATTTTTCTGAGATAAAACTCATAATTCTGATGTTGAATAGATGAATAATCAAATTTTTTGAGATATCACCGGTGTATTGTATCATTCCAAATACAGTTGCAATACATGAAAATTAACTAAATGAGTGTTGCATCTGAGTTGACCTTGAGTGTGGGTGATTAGGCCGACATTCAATTGTTGAATATTCCCTTTTTATCCAAGTGATAAATCTTGAGTGGAAATTCCTTAGTCTTGCGTCTATGTGTAATGTGCAGCTATTGACGCATGAATCCAAAAATAATAAGCGCAAGTGTGATGAATGATATGTGTTGGATGTATCACTTTCGGTTGTGATGTTCTTGTAGAGTTTCCGTGAGGCATCTTATCCACATGTAGGGACGAGTTTGTCCTTGAGGTTGTCCGTTTCAATATTGAAAGTATCGAAGTCAGTGGAAAGAATCGCATCCATGAGTTTATCAATCTCGTTGGCATCAGCATCCTCAGTCATGATCCAATGCATGAAAACAGTTGAATAATGAGTAAAGTACACTGACTCTACTACACATCACAGCATGTTTAATCCGGCTCGAAGGACCAAATGTTTGAGAATGCCGTAAATTATATATGAGTTGTTAAAACTGTTTATAAAATCTTAATAACTATTACAGAATTACTGTCGATGGAGAATTAAATTACAATTGCTTAATTATAAAAGTCGCTATAGATATTTAAAGTGTGTGTAAATGTTACAATATTGGATGTGTGAATGTTACAACATTATGTTTGTGTAAATGAGTTTTACAATTTGAGTGTTTAGTTGAGTTTGTGTATGTATGTGTGAGTTGTCAAATTGAATATTGCCGTTACAAATAAAGTTTCATTGAGTGACCCAGCGACTTTGTCTTTAAATGTGTGTAGTCACGCAGGTGAGTAAAATGATGCTGCTGATGTTAAGATTCACAATTAAATATTATTGAGTTAATTGTAATGTTATTGAGTGTGCACGATTAGATATGATTGATCTAATCGTGCTTGAAAATTACCGCCTAAACATAGCATTAATCACTTTCCGCATCAACACACGGGCGCTGAGTTGTAGCCTTGTGAATTTTGAGGTTACCTGTGCACGTGCGCTGCCGTGTGCTGCAACAGTGAGTTTCTCCAACGATGATGTTGCGCATGTCTGTGGCGTAATGAGTAGAATCAAAGATGAGAAGCGTCTAACATGAGTATATCCACAGAGATGAGGGAAGCCAGATGAAAAGGAAGCCAGATGATCCGCTGTATACTTGACTATCTCCCATGCGAATTACTGAATGTGCGCCCAGTAACGCTTTCCATGTATGTGATAGAGTACCGTGTAAGAAGTACAAGCGGCCGCATGGCGAGCACGCTGTACTTAATTTTCTCAAATAGACCCTCCCTTTTATGTTGGCTTGCAGCCATACTATATAGATTCGATGATAATTTTTCAATAGATAGAGAGTAAATGCTATCTCCTAACAAAATAATGTACTGTGATATTCTGAGAGAGAGACAGCGGGAAATTTAAACCATTGATAATTCCCAAACAAAGCTAAGTAAAATCAAAATTACACAAATGATAAGTATATATATTAATTGATCTCATAGCGAATTAACCGTACGAACTAGAAATATACCACTAATCTCATTACCCACTTTTAAATCGATTCACTTTTTTGAATAATTAATCCCTTCGCGATGCCCGTGTCGTATTGAATATATTTAAAAAAGGGCGAGTATGCTTGCAATTGAAAAATATCTGTACCAATCATTAAAAAATGATGGATATGTTATGATATCAATCTATTCGTAATTTACGGCGTACGAAGCGGGCCTAGATATAACTAGTAATCTTCAGTTTATTAAAAATGTAATTATAATTAAATCGAAACATATTTTTTAGGACTATAATGAGTATACCAAAACAAAAACCAGATGGGAGGAAGACTGTTCTAAAAAAAAAAAAATTACTATTCAACCGTATGTTATAGTAATTGGTATTTTTGAACAAGAAAAACGATGCAATGTTATCATTAATGACGTCGTGTACACATTTACAACTTCGACAGAAGCTGTAGATGCTACATTTAAGATTATTTTTGCGCTAAATGCTGCTATTTTGTTTATGGGGAACGTATTTTTTTAGCACATTGTCTAAAATTATTAATTGAGATACCTGGATTATTTGATAAAATGTATAAGTATTTGCAAGATTTACAAGACGAAAAGATTATAATTTGAAATTTTGTTCAAGGAAGATGTCGAAAACGTTTGTCATCCGATAAACGAAAGTAGTTGTTACCCCTATTTTTATTTTATGATGAATGTGAACTCGGTAACATTCTCGGCAGTCATGCAGGAAAAATTAAAGTTGGAACTGTTTATGTATTGTAACGGGCTACTAGCCAGGCAGACCTGGGTAGCAGGGTTACGCTCAAACGGCTAGAGTAAAATACAAGTGTTACGAAGGTATAATTATTAATCATGCAAAATATGTATATGTTTCAACAAGGATGATCCAAGGAGGTGGTTATGACGTGGGTCGCTAAAGAAAATTAAATTAGAGACATGTAAAATTAATGTAATACAAGAAGGATGTTGAGCGCCAGCTGGGTCGCCCACAGCAATCAATGTAATTCTAACAACGTCTACAATAACGCGGTGTAACACTTGGTCGCGGTAGAGCAGGGTAAAGGACGAAAATTCAAGCGGGAGATCGCGAGCACTTTCACAACAAACTAGTTTTCGATAAACGTTTAGAGAGGGCTGCGCGTTTCGGTAAAAACTACAAGTAAGTTTCGACAATAAGACGCGTTTCGATAGAACTTCTTGCTCTAGGTGACGACTAGAGCTAGGTGTGCGAGCGCGAGAGAAAGACTCCGACGCGATCACATAAGGCCTAGCCTGGTCAACTTACCAGCCCGTAGCTAGAGGACGAGTCCAAAATTCGCTGAATCCGCTCACCGCAGTTGTAGACGCTGAAGATAACGGCCGGTTGGAAGTTGACGGATGACGACGTCAGTAGTGGCAGTTGGCGTGGATGATGATTTGCTGGGCAGCGAAATCTCTTGCGACGACTAATATGCAACCACAATCGACTATGATCGGCGGCGGTCCACAACGAAGTGGGTCCACAGCCAATTTCAACCAGCTTCGGCAGTGGCCTATCCTGGAATGACTGAGCGCGTCGCGACGACAGCTCGCGATCGCCCAGTCGTGGCATTTTCCATATACGACGAATATGTTCTTTCTCTCTCGCTCTCATCTGCTGCGTGGTCGGCGGTGTGGACGCTGTTTATTTACTTGTGCGTCTGTGACGAGCAGCTTTAAGAAGCCGATGCCGAGATCGTCAACAATTATTCGTATATGACTTGTAATGCTCACTCGTGAGTGTTACAGTATCCATTCCCTGCCTACCACCATATATAGCCTCCCATTTGAGTAACATTCTAATGGAATCAGTTCATCTTTCAAGCGACCGTACAAAATACGACAATGAGGCTATTTTTAAAGAAATAATTTTTAATTTATGCAGTAGTCAATCTCTCGATATTATGTACGATGTTTTTGAAGGTGTTGCAAACTATGTAATGCAAAATGTTTTATATCAATTTATCTATATCGACAAAATTTATAGTTTAGAATATCTGAATACTTGCCTAAATTTATTTGACTACAGTTTTTTAGAAAAGAAGAACATATTAAAGAGAAGAAGAAAATAAAAATGTCAGCAGCTAAGATGCTATGTTTTGTAAGGTACTTCGGTTTGATTGTAGAGCATAAAATTGCCGAAGAAAATGTAGTATGGCAGTTATACAATATACTGAGAAAAATAATTGATATTATTACGACACCAAGATTTGTTCGTTCTGATGCATACGATTGAGAACGATTGATCACAGAACACCTAAGTTTCATAACATGGTCCACTATCCGAGATTAATGTTAGAAAACGACCCTTTGATACATATATGCTCTATGCGTTCACTGCGTCACCGGATTTTCCCATGTTGCTCGGAGGGGTTATACCGTGCGCGCTCATCTGGATTGCGACCAATGCGTTGAAGGCACGGTAAAATCAGACCAAGCCACAACGGAAAATCCCGTGGGCTGTTTGTGATTTTAAGGCCACACACAGCCATGCCTTTTTCAGACGGTAACGTATCTAATTAACAGACAAGACCAAGCTATAATTCCACGACAGATATGTAATTTTCCTACTATTCTCGTCACCTGAAAAAGCGGTGCATCCATCTTATAATAGGGTAAATTTGGTGGGATAATCAGACCAATAAAGTGCCTGATGTAATATCAAATGATTGCACCAGAAAATCGCCTCATTTATCTCTCCGTCTAGGAATACACTTGGTGACAACGGAAACTAACAAACTGTGTGTCTGGACTGCATACTATGCGTTTTTATTAGTCTTTTTTTAGCAAATAAACAAAAGGCACTGTGCATGTAATTGAGCCAATTATGCACCATCTCACACGCACCGTGGGGAGGAGGGTATGAATAAAGAGGCATGTCACGTATCAGAGTCCTTCCAGGTGCTAGCAGCAGTAACAGCAATCCAGGACAAGCTGGAAGGGCAAGGGAAACCATTAGGCCTGCGATTAATCCTTCGGGACAAAACTATACGAGTCAAATTGGTTCGCCTAGCTCGGCGTAATTCCACTTAGCGCAACCAAATGGAGGTATAAAGCCAAAAGAGGCATAGCCTTCTTCCAGGTGACCGCAAGGTCATTAGAGCATATAGATGCCAGGTCGATTATCAGGTTTGCATTTTTTCTTTTACAGGTTTCAAAAGGACTGACTCAATATTTTTCTAAATTATTATATAATTATTATTTTAAGAATATTGTTATTATTATTATTTACATTTTTCCCTTTATGTTAAATATTAAAATTTCACATTTGATATTATTAGCTCGTCTTCATTTGTGTATTTTAATATCGATAGTACTCAAATAAGGGTAATAATAAATTACCTATAGCGGAATCCATCTCAAATTAATTTGTTGTTTTATCAAAATTTCATACGTTCAGCGATACCAAAAAATTTCGAGAAAATAATTAGAAAAAATTTTTTGAATATAATTTTCAAACTCTTACTATTTCACCAGTTTTAATTTTTAAGCTCTCTTTCACGGCCTTTATGTCGTTTGGTCAGTTTGTACCTCTCGCCGTACTCCGGCGGTCTCCCTCCACCCAGGCCACGCTTCCGGGGCGGAAATCGGCCTGATCTCCGGGGTGAACTGGCTGTGGCGATAGCGATGACCTGTCCCAGACTTCTTGCTCGTTTGCGACCGTAAACGTGTTTTCCAAGTGCACCTTATGGCTCGCCCTGGCATCTGCCAGCCTTGTGCTAGAAGCCGCCACTCGCTGTTGTTCTGCCTTCCTCTTGTTGGCAGCTACCTCCTGCTGGCATTCGATGAGTCTCTCCTCTAACGTCTTCACTTTCGGTATCAACTCCACCAGCAGCGAGTCGACTTCTTTAGGCACCTGGAACTCCGTTCCGTCGCTTGCCAAGAGACGCACCATGTCTCCAGCACGCTCCACCGGCTTTATCGCTTCGCAAGAATTCTCTACGCGACTACACGGCTCGCAATGCCGAAACTACCTGACCATGAGGTAGCCGCGCACGCAACAATAATCATTCACAGCGAGTAGTTAGATGGGACTTACTCGCGGGGATAGAGTGAATCCTCGCTGTCCCCGCTCGCAGTTAACGTTGCTGCGTCTAACTCTATCTCTCTCTCATGGTTGGTGGCGGCCCTGTGGCGGTCACTCTTGCAGCGGTAGAGGCGCGTCATGGCTGTTGTATAACTCTCCCTATATCTATCCGCACACACGGCACTTGCGCTTGTCGTCTCCGCGCAACGGTGGCGGCGCTCACTTCTCGTATGTCACTCTACTCGACAACATGGCCTTCGCCTTCTTCTCGGATTGCATTGTTCGCACCCCGCGCGGCGCGCTATCGGTCCCGATACGTACAAACGCGCGAGATTCCAATTTCCCTACGCTGTATAAGTAATTATTCGCACCTTATATCAGCGCCCGTCACAATACTTTTGACCAGATCCACCTATCTCCATCTATTTTTTTCTCGATGAAAAACAGCTGAAAATTGCGAAATGTTCGAATTTTTCGGATTCGGATTCATCGTGAAAAAATACATGAAGATAGTTGGGTCTGGTCAAAAGTACAGACCGCTTTTTTTGTGTACCCATTAATGTTGTCATTTTGTACAATATTTATATTTTCTTCCAGCAATCTTTAATTATCAATATTTCGTTCGCATCGTCGACATTCGAATTAAAATACTTTATTATCACCCTAGGGTTCACGATATCTCATTCTAAATTGCGTTGCCCTTTCGCATGCTAAATTTTGCACTCTTCGATTTCTTTCTTGATTATCTTCAATAAAAACCGATCTCTATCCAGATGATTGTCTTACTAATGCGATTCGATAAATTTTAATCATTTTCAATAGATTCGGATGCATTTTGAAAATCGGAAATATCCACACCTATATCAGCAAAATGTAAATTTGTATTGGGATTAGTACGCTTACGTTCCCTATATATTCTGTCCCTCTCAGTTGCTTGATAACGTTGTCTTGCTGTAATCACCGACCTTTTGTCTGCTATCTACGATTGCGATTTGATAAATGCGAATGATTTCCAATAGATTCACGCGAATTTTCAGAATTTAGAATATTCGGAATTTTAACAGATTGTGAATTTACATTGCCATAAATTGAAATACATTCCCTATACGCTCTGGCTCTATTAGCTACTTGTGTTTGTTAATTGATATCTCCTGTGATGATCGTCTAATTCTAGGTCTTCCGCGAGTAGTTAGTCGGCCCTTCATGATGACCAAGTTCCATCTTTTAGCAGTTATTCTTTTAACAATATTGACTTTATATTTTACTAACTTATTTACATTTATTATTTTGCAATGAAGCCATCAAAAGTCATAGAAAAAGGGTTTAATAAAAATATCTAATTCGAAAAACATATATTCAATATGTCTTCAACCAAATTCTGATAGTCGTCACTCTACTCATTTACTAAGAACTTCTGAGAGACATTTATGAAATTTTTTTTTCGGTGTTATTCATGTAATTCGTGTTTTGTCTTGAAAAAAAGGGTGAATTTGATCAAAAATATCTTCTTTTAAATTTGCATCACCTATCGCTAGAAAATTCTGTCCTAAATATTCTAAATAATCAAAAGCTTTAACAAATTGCTTTATAAGATCAAACTCGATATGAAGAGATGGTAGCAGAATTTTTGAAGGATCAACCAACGGGCAATGGATGATGTTCCTGCTTGCTCGATGGAACTCCGTTCCCTTTGGCCATTCTTTCTGCTTGCAGTGATATTTTCTATCTCTGCTATCTCACAGGCATAAAAAGCAGGGACTTTTTGTAAAACCTAATTGCTAGCCTAGAATCAGGGTTAAAACTTTTAGATCACCACAAACTTTCCATTGATGTTCCCAGTAGTTTATTTTCTCTAAAACTATCTGCAAATTCTCGGACGTCCCTTTAGGTTTTATTAAGTGAGCTATCGGAATAGGTTCATATGTGTTCCCGTTATAAAGCGTCACAGCTTCGAGACTTCGATTTAAAGACTCAATGAAAAGTCTCCACGCTTCGATCTTGTAAGTGTTCGGTTTTAATTCACCAACCAACCCTTTTACATCTGCAATAGGCCCGATTAGGAGGATGCGCAACCATTCGAGTAATCGCTGTCAAGTTTCTTTCTCAGCACTTCTTCTCTTCTCTTTCGCTCTCGTATTATTTTTGACGTACGCTCTCTCTCACTTTCTCTCTCTCTCTCTCTCTCTTACTCTTATAGCATTGTTATTGTCATCCGTTCTCTTACACTCATAGCCTGGCCTTTGTTGTTGGTTCGCTCTCTCTCACTCCTGTAGGCTAACGCGTACCATCAACACGTCCCTCTCCTCTTGCCCGCACGCCGATAATTGCGCAGCGTATAGCCAATGCCGGTTGCCGTCGACTGCTAGATCTCTCTCTCTCTCTCTCTCGCTTTCTCGCGCGCGCTCTCTCTCTCTCTCTCTCTCTCTCTCCACGCTGCTTACGCGACCGCGCTCTACCTCGCCTGATACTCCAGTGCGCGATCCCCCTCCTCGACCCCGTATTCACGTATGCTCCATCTTTGGATAGTCTCAAATCTCATGTGAGATCATTCAACTCCTGCTGGCTGAGAGTTTGAGGAACATTCAGCTGACCTACTGGCAAGTATTCGTCGTCCTCGATATAATTTTCACATCCCTCCTCAGAGATCTCGTTAATTTACATTTTCCAGTTTTGTGAATGAAGATACGTTGGCATAAGAAAGGTTAGCTTTGTTAGTTGAATTGAAACTTTTGATGTCTGTCATACAAAAATAACAGTTTTCTCTAAGTGATGGTGCAAACCATATAATCGGTTTCGTAAATTTCAGCTGTTCGGTTTTTTAGTCTTATTCGATCGCAATCGTGAAGCAGCTGCCCGACAGAAAAAATATTTGCTGTCAAATGGAACGAAGGCTTACGTTTATTTTTCCCGAAAGATGAGTAGAATTTATTAGGACGAAGAGTGGAGACTTCATTGATACTTGAAAACGAAGTCTCAAAGCTGTGATGTTTCATAACGGGAACACATATGCACCTATTACGATAGCTCACTCAACAAAACTTGAAGAGACGTACGTGAATTTGCAGATAGTTTTGGAGAAAATAAACTACTGGGAACATCTATGGAAAGTTTGTGGTGATCTAAATTCAACCCTCATTCTAAACTAACCCTAAATCAGGTTTTACAAAAAATCTCTGCTTCTTATGTCTGTGGGATAGCAGAGATAGAAAATATCACTGCAAGCAGAAAGAATGGACAAAGGGAACGGAGATCCATCGAGCAAGCAGGAACATCATCCACAGCCCTTTGGTTGATCCTTCAAATATGCTACTGCCACCGCTTCATATTGAGCTTGGCTTTCTGAAGTCATTTGTCAAAGTTCTAAACAAAGGTTTCTATTGGACGCTCAAGAGAGAAATAAATTAGAATACAAAAAAGGGAAAAAGAAACCCGTTGCATAAGCCATTTGAAGAGAGAAGAATTCACTACAAGAGAAAAAATAAGAGAGCAAAATTAGTTCCAGATTTTGTTCTATTCATGATTTCTATTTTTTTGTTTTCAAAATTTAGCAAATTTTCTCGATTTTTCGCTATGTTGAATTATTTTTCGCTATGTTGAGCTATTTTTCGCTTTATTGAGCTATGTTTCATGGTTTTTGCAATATTGGTAAGGGTTTGAAATAAAATATATAAGAAACACCTTTAATCCTGGTCAGAAAAATTTTTTCAGAATTCTTTCGCTCGTAGTAAAGTGATTATTCGCGTTTCTTCGCAATTTTCAGCTGTTTTTTACAATTGACTCAATATCTCGAGATGTAGGGCTTACATGAACTCCAGATTCGGATTCAGTCGGTTCTGGTCAAAAGTACAGGATAATTTTTTTGTGTGCCTGTGATATTATTGAGAAGAAATGAATGATTTATGTAAATATTGTAATACAAAACAATTTACAGCTGAAAAAATAAGAGTAAATCATTTAATGGTTGTTGTGGGCATGAGTTGAATTAGAATTCATCCAGATTTTCCAAATGAATTGTGTTTATTACGTGAAAATCTTCATTTAAAAAGTAGGGTATTCTTCATACGTATTTGGAATCACAATAGTTCGTTTTTATTTGCATCTTCTAATAAAACTTTGGTTGATTTTATTACAATAGAAAAGAATTTTACTCCTTATTATTTTAAGATATAAGAAAAAATACATGGGTAAGTTTATTACCAAATAAATGAGACTTTATTTCCATCGGAAAATGAGAATCCTCAGAATTGTCAAGTGTTTATTTTTGATCCTTAAGAATAAAATATATTTTCAAAGTCATATGTAGTGATGAAACAAAAAATTAACCATCAACATCAATTATTAGGTAATAATACTGAATAGATTTGAATATGTTCGTAATAATCAAAAACAGTAGCTTGATAAATCATATTAAGGATTAGTCGATCATTTTAGTAATAATGCGAATAATATAAATTGTCAAATAGGTATAATAATTATTTTACCATCAACATTTATTGGTTTTCCTAAGTACATAGTGCAAAATTATCAAGATGCTATGGCTATACTGCGTAGTCAAAGAAACCTGATTTGTTCATAATGATGACGTCCAATCCCTGATGGCATAAAATACATGATAATTTATTTTCAAGTCAACAAGCCTCTGATCGGACTGATATTTGTGCAAGAGTCCTTCATTCAAAGAAAGAACGGTTACTGTCGCCTATTACAAAGGAAAAATATTCTGGTGATGTCGCAGTTCATGTGTTGGGTTTCAGATGCGAGGTTTGCCTCATGCATATATATTAATTACTTTACAAGGCAGTCATAAATAAACAATTATAGATGCTGTAAATAACTTCATATTTGAAAAATTCCTAATTCTGTGAAAGATCCCGTATTATATAGTGTTGTAGTTCGTAATATACACTCTCAATGCTCAAAGTACTACCCGAAAATGTTTAGGGAGAAAATGGTATTATCAGCTGATGATTTTCCTTATTACAGACGAAAAAATGATAGACTTATAGTAGCGCGTCATGGTCAAAATGTAGATAACTTGTTTTTAATGTCATATTGTCCAGAATAATTACGTATGTTCGATTGTCATATAAATGTAGAAGTTGTATCCAGCGTACGATTGGTAAAACACTTATATTAATATGTATATAAAGGTCATGATGCCGTGAATATAACAATTCAGAGAACTAATGACGAGAAAGTAATCAACTATGATGAGACTGGTAGATATGTAGAAACATGTTATCGTATTTTGAGTAAACCTTTGATTTATATAATTAAGAGTGTAAAAGCTGCATTAAATTGATTTAGCACCTTGTTAACTTATTTTGAACTCAATAGGAGTGATTCTACAGACTGGCACTATCCTATATTATACTTTCCTATATCCTATACCCATACTGAAATTCCTGCTCAATATGTTTTTAAACGAGAGAACGTAATTGGCGATAAAAGGGTACCCCACGTTAAGATAGGCAAAATGCCAGTGTTAATGCAAGTGAAAAATGATAGTGATTTCATATAAGTATACTAAAAAAAGAATTTTCTACGGTTTTACCGGGGACCTATCTCTCCTCCTTATACCAGTAAGGCCCAAAAACTGCATTTTTTAAGACAAAAGAGTTACTCATTTTTTCATAGCTATTTTTCATAATCGAAAATCCCTAGATTTCACGCGCTTTTTCCTTACATGCTATTTTCTATATGTTCTGAAAATTCCGAGAAATATTCTCGCGTGACTTCATAATTTCTGTAAACGTTGAATGACATTTTAACATATGGATAATATCTTCATAAATGTTCAAATTAATAATTATTTTATCTTTAAATTCAGCATTTTCATTAATTTTTAGCTCAAAAAGGAAGCAAAATTTCGAAATGTCACATAGACTTTTTTCTCATTATTTTTCGTAGAATTTAATTATATTTTTTTCAGACCTGTATAAGACATTTTTTTTAAAATCAAAAACTAAATGAATTTTTTTAGGTTAAAAAATGATCGGAAACCATTCTGGGATTTATACAGATACTTCGATACTTAATTTTTTTCTCGGCTTCCTTGATGTTAAAAATTCTGTTTTATTGATACAGATACAGATACTTTATTTTTTTCTCCGGTTCCTTGATGTTAAAAATTCTGAAAAAATATGACAATATAGCTTATGTACAGTTTTTTTCACCCACTTTTTTTTTAGTTTTAGGCGCATTCAATATCTAACCTAAAATAAAAATAAAAAAGTATTAAAATTCTTTTTTTCTGAATTTATTTTATATCTACTGAACTAACTATACCGGAAAATTGTATATTTTAATGTTTTCTTTGTACTAGAATTTTTTCAGATTGAATGAGTTACCGAACACTGTGCAAAATAGGAAATAAGAAAGAGGAGAGTGAAAACAGTGCAGGAGGAAGAAGAGGAAAAGGAAGAATAAAAGTAACACTGTCGAATATTGCAGGAACAATAGAAGAGAAAGAACACGTATGGAGATACTTGAAAATATTTTATATAATAGGCCTGACAAAAACGTGGATGTCGGAAAAAACGCCTGGCGGAGAAGACTAGCCGGATGGACGGGACGGAGGACAATAAGGAAATAGTAGAACTATAAATGAGGAAGGGAAGAGATGGCGTGAGATTACTACTAACTTATATAAGAGAAGATAGAGAGAAAAACTGGAAGAAGATAGAGGAAGAAGCTGAGAAAATAGGAGAAGGAGCGTTAATAGTAGGAGGTGTCTTAAACGTGAGAACGAGGAGAGAAGGAGGACAACTGAGAAACGAATAGGTCAAAAGAGAGAGAGAGAGAGAGCAGAGGTAGAGTAGTGAATAAGGAACGAAAGAACCTATTAGAAACAATAAGTAAGAGTGGCCTACACATAGTAAATGGAGATACAGGAGGAGGTAAACATAGAGACTTCACATATATAGGAGAAGGAGGAAGGTCAGTGATTAACTACATAATAACAGAAGAAGAAGAAAGAAGATGGATAGAGAATATGTGGATTGAAACAAGTAGATTTGAAAATGCAAAAACGGAAGAACAAAATGGTCTGAGAAAGAAACAGAAAAGTTTAGAGATAGAATAAGAGAGATAGGAGAAGTTAAGGTACTAGTACCGTCTAAAGCGATGAAAAAAACAAGAAATTTAAATATTTTTTTTTCAGCTTGTTCATTAGATATCATTACAATTTTTTTTATATTATCATTTTAGTCTTCAAGTTTACAAAAGATTTTTTTTTATTTGTAGTTTCATCTCTAGAGGACGTCAAAGATGGCGTCTCAAAAAAAGCCGTGCCTCATTGCGGACTGTTAATCTCAGAATTGGTAAACCTGAAAGAAGAAATTCCAAAGAGGTTTTAAAGAGGAAATGCTCTTATATAGAAATTCATCACCTTATGTAAAAAATGATCAAAAAAAAATTTTTGGTAGGGAAAGAAGGTGAAAAAAGGTCGATTTTTTAAACTTTTTTCAAAAGTCGACAAATTTTTTTTTTATCGTTTTTTACATAGGTTGGTGAATTCCTATATGAGAGCACTTCTTCTTCTTCAAAATCTCATTGGAATGTTTTGTTTCAGATTTACCAAGCCTGACATTAACTGTCTTCAATGAGGCACGTTTTTTTTTAGATGCCAACTTTGACGCCCTCTGGAGATGAAACTACAAATTAAAAAATGGAAAAAAATTTTTTTCTTTAACTTGAAGACTCAAATGGTAACATAAAAAAATTTGTAATGATATCTAATAAAGAAGTTGAGAAAAAAATATTTAAATTTCTTGTTTTTTCACCACGCTAGGCGGTACTAGTACCTTAAAGAGTGGAGAGATCTGAAAGAGAGAATAAAAAAAGCAATGACAATAAAGAAGAAGGAAAAGCACGGCGAAGGTAAGAAAAATCTATGGTGGGACAACGAGTGCCTAGAATGGAAAAGAGAACTGAAGGAAGAGCTGATAAAATGTGTAAGAGGGGAAGGGGCGACAGAAGAGTATAGGAAAAAGAAAGAGTATAGAGAGAAATTACAAAGAAAAAAACCGATGCCAATTCATTGGCACTTAGCTTCCTCAAACTAATTTATCGATTCCTTTTATTAAATTGAAATTCAAAAAATAAATAAATCAAGAAACAAATTGGAAATATTTTACGGAAAATATTAACTTGTAATTGTTTCATGGCTTTTCATTCCTGTACCATTTGTAATTTATTATTTTCTGATTTTAATTTTTATAATATTCGACCGAGAACTATCAATAACACAGCCCCACAAAAAAAAAGAAAGTGGTCTAACCCAGAACACTGATTATCATATCCTTATGTATTTTGATGTGCTGATCTCAAATATG
>JAWWEQ010033950.1:0-21192 GCA_035583055.1 Torymus tubicola
GCAAAGATCATTTTATAACCTAAAAAAATTCATTTAGGTTTTGATTTTAAAAAAAATCTCTTATACAGGTCTGAAAATATATAGTTAAATTCTACGAAAAATTACAAGAAAAAAAGTCTATGTAAGATATTTCGATATTTTACTTCGTTTTTCAGCTATATATCTCTTTAGTAGATCTCATGGAATTTCTGATAGAATTATTAAAAAAAATTTCTGAGTATAGTATTTAGATATAAGAAGCGCCTGATAGACTTGGTTTTCCAAATAAATGTTCGAATTTTATTATATTAAATAATAAAATTAGGTTATTTTTCGGTGTTACATAGCCTTAATCGTAATATTTTTCAATACTCTCGTGAAATCGTAAGGTTGTATTTAAAAAGATTGCTTCCCATATTGAAAAGAATCACGTGATTAATCGTGTGATTAAACATGTGATTAGTCATGTAATTAATTATGTGATTAATAATGTGATATTATCGAAGGAAAAATCATTTGATTAATCACATGACTTTTCCCAAAATTGGAAAATGCTTTTCTGAATTTCCAAATTCATTTACAGATTTAATCGATAACGTTATTTATAGATATGATGTGAATTATAGCGGTATAAATAAGCTAGAACATAATAATAATTTTTAATTTTTAATAAAATAAACTAATTGGTACAGACGAACATATACAAGCTTTAATTAAAATACATGATTTCGACGTTTCCCGCTTTTTTGTATTACATTCATCACTATTAATATTTACAATATTTTTCCAAAACTTAATTTAAGTAGATCTTGTTTTTTTACTAATCTTACATTTTACATAGAGAATGAGTTGTTCGCAGGATATGAGTGCTTGAGACAAATTCTAATAGTACTTCTGGAATAGATAAATAATCATAATATTACATTTTTACATAATAAGTTACTAGCAGGATATAAGTATCACAGATAAATTATGGTATTATTTCTGAATTACACATACAGTTTGTAATACCTTAGCTTACTAAGCTATTCTGTTCATATATTCTGTTAAAATGTAATATCAAGACTATAGATGTAATTAAAAAATAATACCATAACTTATCTGTGTTATTTATATCCTGCTAGTAACTTATTATGCAAAAATGTAATATTATTATCATACATATATCCCAGGAGGAATATCAAAATTTCCATTACATATTTTTATCCAGCGGACAAGTCAGTCTTTATGCCCAATAGTATTTCATGCTTATACAGTACAAGGGTTTCGAAGACTTATTTTTTATAACTATAGAAAAACATTTTACATGTTACATTTTACAATTTACAAGAATGAGTTCTCCGCAGGATATAAGTGTTTGAAATAAATTCTGATATTACTTCTGGGATAGATATACAATCATAATATTGTACCAGTAACTTATTATGTAAAAATGTTACATTATTATTACACATCTATTCCAGAAGTAATATCAGGATTGGTTTGAAACACATATATATCCTTCGAAGAACTCATTCTCTATGTAAAATGTTTTTCCATGGTTATACAAGACAAGGGTTTCGAAGACTTATATTGTGTAACCATGAAAAAACATTATATATAGAGTATGAGTTGTTCGCAGGATATAAGTATTTGGGACATATTCTATATTACTACTGGGGATAAATGTATAATCATAATATTAAATTTTTACATAATGGCGAGGCCCTAGTGACATCTCTCCTTTTTTCGTTCAGTCCGCGAGAGTCGTGGTATGCATGACTTGTAATTGCGCGTGACGTAGGTGTGAGAAGTGGGGCGCGCCGAATGTGCCAGCGTGCCCCCCCCCCCCCGCGAAGAAACCGCTCGCTCTCTTATCTTCCGCCCTCATCGCGGTTCAGACGTTTGGTTGGAGCAGCAACTCGAGACTTAGAGACACGTGTCGAATTTAAGGAAAACCTTGTAGCGCGACGAATAATTCTTTCGTTGTCGAACACACACACACACACACCAAGTTTTGTAATAACCAACACCAGTATTAGCTGACTCACTAAAGGCAAGCTACGTTAAATTTAAAGGTAGTACGTGTGACTAAAGTGTCCCTTGCCTCGTACATCTCCTCCTGCACGTCCTCCGAAACTCCCGCCCCGACTAATACCTGTCCAGGCGAACAAACAGAACACCTAGCCGCATACGTAAACCGGGTTCTGCACGTTCACATAATAAGTGACTGATGGGATATAAGTATGACAGATAAATTATGGTATTATTTCTAAACTATACATATAATTTGTAATATCTGAGCTTACTAAGATTTGCATATGGCCATTCTTGTTTTATATTCTAGAAACAATTCCAAGTATGTGCTTCTGCAAATAGCTTAACTTGTAAAAATTTCATTTAACATAAAGTAGAATCCAGAAACAATATTACATTTCATACAAGTTAGAGAGAATGAATTAAAAAAAGTAAATTTTTATAAAAACAATATACTTCTCAGCACTGCAGTCCCTGAAGAAGATCGAGAATGAAGAGCATCAGCGCAACATCGCAGGAGGCAGGAACATACTCTAAGCCTACAATATTCCTGCTTTTAGGTAACCAAATTGCATCCGTATAGTGGGGCCAGCAACTCATGTGGACTCGTCTCTGCTTTGATTATGAAGGCAGGCTTAGAGTATGTTCCTTCCTCCTGCGATGTTCCGCAGATGCTCTTCATTCTTGATCTTTTTCAGGGACTGCAGTGCTGACAAGGATATTGTTTATATAAAAATTTACCTTATTTTAAGAATTTAATTAAATCTCTCTAACTGGTATGGAATGTAATATTGTTTCTGAATTCTACTTTATGTTAAATGAAATTTTTACAAGTTAAGCTATTTATAGAAGCATATACTTGGAATTGTTTCTAGAATATAAAACAAAAATGGCCATATGCAAATAGCTTAGTAAGCGAAGGTATTACAAACTATATGTATAGTTCAGAAATAATACCATAATTTATCTGTCATACTTATATGCCATCAGTAACTTATTATGTAAAAATTTAATATTATGATTATACATTTATCTTCAGTAGTAATATTAGAATATGTCTCAAATACTTATATCCTGCGAACAACTCATACTCTATATATAATGTTGTTTCATGGTTACACAATATAAGTCTTCGAAAAACTTGTCTTGTATAACCATGGAAAAACATTTTACATAGAGAATGAGTTCTTCGAAGGATATATATGCATTTGAAACAAATCCTGATATTACTTCTGAAATAGATGTATAATAATAATGTAACATTTCTACATAGTAAGTTACTGGTACAATATTATGATAGTATATCTATCCCAGAAGTAATATTAGAATTTATCTCAAACACTTATATCCTGCGAAGAACTCATCCTCTATGAAAAATGTTTTTCCCTAGTTATACAATATAAGTCTTCGAAACCTTTGTCTTGTATAACTATGGATAAACATTTTACATAGAGAATGAGTTCTTCGAATGATATAAGTGTTTGAGGCAAATTCTGATATTACTTCTGGAATAGATATAATAATACAAATATTAGAAAATCTCGGGCGCCCATTTCAAAGAATATGTAGCGCGGTCGACTCTCAGAATTTTTCTGCATTGGACAGATATTTGCCTTCGGAACGCTCTCGCGCTCCTTGATATAACATTTTTACATAATAACTTATTCGTACAATATTATGATTGTACATCTATCCCAGAAATAATATCAGAATTTGTCTCAAACACACAACAAGAAACACTTATATCCTGCGAATAACTTATTCTCTACGTAAAATATTTCTCCATGGTTACACAATATACGTCTGCAAAACCCTTGTCTTGTATAACCATGGAAAAACATTTTACATAGGGAATGAGTTCTTCGAAGGATATAAGTATTTGAGACAAATTCGTCTGTTATAAATAGTTTATTTTATTAAAAATTAAAAATTAAAACTTATTATTATGTTCTAGCTTATTTAGTTGATGGCCTTCTGCAACTTATAAGCCTAATAAGAAGTTCTTAATAGAAAAAGAGGTTCTTATATACAGAAACTAATAAGGGCTGTTTGAAAATGTGTTTACTTGAATCTTAAGATATTATTTTGTACGAGAAAAGTTGTGTTATGAATTTTCGATTTGTCGAATTTTAACTATAAGATATTAAAACATATGAGTTAATGAAGTTAGGACTTAAGGATGACGAAAAAACTTCGAATTTATAAACGTCGTAGTCGGAGTCTATGAGATGGCGAGCGCCGCCTGATTATTGGCAGTTGCAAAATGCGTTGTTTCCGTCATCTTCGAGTTCTAGAGTGCTAAGACTTTGCAAAGACCTTCATTAACTCATACATTTTAATACCTAATAGTTGAAATTCTTCTATATATACTCAAGAACTTCTTATTAGGCTTATAAATTGTGGAAGACCATTAAGAAAATGTCAAAAAATTTTTAAAGCAATTGAATAAATGGGGCGGAAATTGTAGCAAGTTAAGTGGTGCGAAATCGAGTGAGCACGTTAACGCGCCCTACGGCTGTTCCGTCGCTTTTTCGGCTAGCTAGCAGTTAGCACACTGATTTACGGTGCAACTGTGCACCGTTTGTTCTCTTTCATATATGCGTCGTTTATGGGCGTACGCGCACCTTTGAATTAAATGCGTGCATTTGCACCCCGTTTGCACGCTCCTTCATAGTTGACGCCTTAACCGTGCTATTTATCCCGTATATATACACAAGACACGGGATGTGCCGTAAGAACTGCAAAACTGAACCGGAAACCGGAATAACAGGACGAAAAATTTCGGACGAAATAGCAGCATAAAAAAATTCAGCTCTCAATATCTCCTGAACGAAGCAAACTTTTTAAATAAAACCTTTGGATTTCAGTAGAGTATTGAAAAAAGTTTCGATTAAGACTTAACATTTCAAAATAATAATTTAAAATTTATAAAAATATTTTTTTAATTAATTTTTTAACATAAAATACTACGAAAAAAGCGTTTTGATTACTCATTAAACTAGGAAAAGAGGTTAACTAAATTCTTGTTTATATATTTTATATATACATACATAATTTAGATACATACGAAAATTTTAAATGCCATTCACTAATTCAAATCGCGCGCTCAACTGGTAAACTGTGTGAAAGCCGCCGCTGCAAGACGCCTCGAAATTTAGCTATGCGTCATGATCGCTGCCTCGCAGGATTAACTGTCAGCGTCGGCTGCTCTGTGCGCCCACATGTTTTCATTTTGGATTTGTTGGAGGTTAGTTTCATTGACATAGACAGTTACTACAGCTAAATTTTACCTTATGTTCATCCAGAACTTCAACCAACTGAATATTAGATAATTCTAAATTAACTGAATAAAAAATATTTAATTTTTAAAAAGCATAGCTATATATTGTGGAAATTTCTTTTTCAGATTTGCAGCAGTAATTATTATAAAATCCAGATAGCTATTGGAAGAGGCTACATCCAGATAGATCTTCAGAGAGACTAATTATCATGAAATATGATAAAATCATCCAAAGGAATAAAAGCTATAGCTGTACCTCTAGTTGCGATAACTCTTATGTAGTAGGTTGCATATTTATTACTTTGTTCTCACAATCAGTCAAGCATTTTTTTATAATCAGCATTTAATTTCTCTTATTGTAATTGGACCTTTTCTTTATATATTCAATATATTGTAGAATTTTTTTATTTTTCTTTATATAATTTGCTTTTATAATATTGAAATAGGTTTTGAATTACTATTTTACTTTTATATGTATGGTTCTTCTGATCTTTTAAATATTTTACTCACAGGTACATATTTTATTGTGTTAACTGATTTAAAATGATTATTTTTTACATAAATTTGTACCTGCTCAATCAGTCCTGTCTCAGTTTCACTGATGTATTTAAGATATTTAACTACTTATTACTGCCTGTACTGTTTGGTAGCTTAAGTCCGTACCTGCTAAACCGCAACTGGTAAGTCATGTCTCCTCTTATAATATTAATACAACATCATTTACAATTAAGCTAAAAACAATACTTTTTAACGTTTTAGAGAAGAGAGTACGAAGGAAAAGAAGAAGCAGTTTCACTTCATCTTTAAAGCTGTTTTCTACATAATGTCAAAATTTAGACTTTGGCGTAACCTGCAGGTTCACAGAGGTGATAGATTTTAATTCAGTTTGGCTTAAATTATTGGTATTTTATGTAGTTTAGATCTGAAGAGTTGTAGGTATCAAAATTATTTACTCAAGTAATTCTGTAAATACTCAACCACTCCTGATTGTTACCGAGACACGTAAGAGCTGTTTTGATGTCCCTGTGGAGGTGTTCCACCATGCCGTTAGATGTCGGATGATAGGATGTGGTTCTGACTCTGTTGCTTCCTAAAATCGACAGAAGTTCAAAGAACAATCTAAATTCGAACTGGGCGCCTTGATATTTTGTAACTGTCGTTTGGTTCTCCATAGCGACAAATCCAATTGTTGTAAAATGTACGAGCAACTGTGGGTGTTGTGGTGTCCGAGATTGGTATGGTCTCTGGCCATCTCGTGTACGATCGATGATGCTGAGAATATGAATGTAACTTGAGTTGTCGGTGAACGTTGCTTTAACTGTTCGTTCTTTGCTTATTCCTGACTGAGCTGGGTTGGATCAAAGTACGTTTGAAGTCTGAAGGCGTTGATGTTCGCAAGAATGTTCCTGACTTAGGAGTCTGCTAATAATTGAGAGTTGCTCCAGTCGAAAAGTGCTGGTGAAGTGAAAGTTTTGATTCTGTCTAATGCATCCGCAACATCATTCTCTTCACCTGGAAGGTAGAGAATCTCTGTATTGAAGTGAGCGATGTAGGGGAGCCTGCGTGCACGAATGGCTGGCATTTTATCTGAATTTTGCTGTAAGGCGTAGATTAACGGTTTATGATCCGTGTAAACCTTAAATTCGATATCCTCTAGATGATATTGGAAGTGAAGAATTGCCTCATAAATGACAGTAAGCTCCCTCTCGTAGGCGGAATACTTCTGTGCAGGCGAGAACAGTTGCGAGAAGAATGCTAATGGCTGACAAAGATCCTCCTTGCTCGAGGGCTGCTCCCATTTTGGAGTCTGAAGCGTCAGTGATGAGACATAAATCTGCATTTTCGCTTGGAAAAGTGAAAAATTCCAAATTAACAATATTGTCTTTCCATTTCTGGAATGTAGTTTTAGCTTCGTCCGTCCGAGGGACTGGACGCTTGTCCTTTTTCTTAGCACCTCTCAAGAATTTATTAAGAGGTCGCTGAGTGTCGGCTGCATCGGCTAGCAGGCGCCTCACAGTGGTCCAGCGTGTAAAAAAAACGGTCAAAATTCGCGCTTGCCTCGAAATTGGAGTAAAAATATAAGTACGACACATAAAATGGTTCTTTATACACCCTATTTTAATTCTCCGTTTTCCTGAGTATGATCCGAATTGATATATATATTTGTATATCAATGCATATACACAGCAATTATATCAAAATGATATTTTCGGGCAAAACCACTTCATCTTTCAATGAATAAGGGATGAAAAAAATTTATTTTTTGTGTACATACACATCCACGCATACACACACGCACAAGCGCACACACGCACACAGTCAAATTCGATTTATGTATGATTATATATTAAGGTTTATATATAATTATATATAAACTTTCCAAATTTTGAATTTCTAAAGATAAGATTTATACACGTTATAGCACGCATCCACAGAAATTCATACACGCAGCAACAGATACACACATAGAAGCGCACTTACATATACACTCGAGTGAGAGAGAGCGAGAGGACGAGAGAGAGAGAGAGAGAACGCGAGAGAGAGGGAGAGATGAATGATATATACACGTGTATGTATGTTTATGAAGCCCTCCGTGTATGTTTCCTATACCATTGCCTCTCCCTCTCTCTCGCTCTCTCCCTCTCTCTTTCGCTCTCCTGTGCCCTCTCTTTCTCGCTCTCTCTCCCGTGCTCTCTCTCGCTCACTCTCTCTCCCCCGTGCTCTCTCTCTCGCTCCCTCTCTCGCTCTCTCTTTCTCTCTCTCTCTCTCTCTCGCTTCTATGTGTGTATGTGTGTAGACAACATGTATAAACCCTAGCTTTAGAAATTCGAAATTTGAAAAAGTTTAGATATAATTATATATAAACCTTCATATATAATGATATATAAATCGAATTTGACTGTGTGGGTGCGTGCGCTTACATGTGTGGGTATGCGTGGATGTGTATGCACACAAAAAATATTTTTTTCATCCCTTATTCATTGAAAGCTAAAGTGGTTTTGCCCGAAAATATCATTTTGATATAATTGTTGTATATATGCATTGATATACAAATATATATCAATTCGGATCATACTGAAAGAAACGGAGAATTAAAATAGAGTGTGTAAAGAACCATTTTATGTATCGTACTTATATTTTTACTCAAATTTCGAGGCAAGCACGAATTTTGACCGTTTTTTTTTGCCCGCTGGACCACTGTGCGCCTGTATCTGTTCACGAGACCGCCGTTTTGGGTATGTCTTCCGAAGCTATCGATATTTGATGATAGGCTTGACGGAGATTAAGAGCTGAGAAGATGCTCTTGCCATGAAGCAAAGTCATGCAGTCACGCATGTGTGGAATTGGGTAGCGATCTGGAACTGTAACCGTGTTTAGCTTATGGTAGTCACCGCAGGGGCGCCATTCGCCGTTCTTTTCGGGTTCCATGTGTAATGGACTAGCCCAAGGTCTATTTGAAAGGCGACAGATGCCCAACTCGCACCATCTGATGAACTCTCTTTTTGCTGCTTTGAGTTTGGCTGGTGAGAAACATCGAGCTCTTTGCAAGACTGGTGGGCCTGGCGTTAGTATGTGGTGGAATACTTCACGTCTTTTGACCGCTCGAAATTGAGTTGGCCCGAAGACATTAGGATATTTGTTGATTATGACTGCATATCTATGATTTGGCGCCAAAAGCGAAATTTGGAAAGGTTGTGTTATCGCGAGAGCCGTATGATGATCTAGCCGGTGAAGTAATTGAGTAATTGAGTGATTGGTGAATGGCCGCTATGATTCGGTCGACACCATCCGCTGGTACCGCCGGGGCTGTGTCATGTGTTTTCAGAGCGTTGATGTTGTGTGCCTGTTGAAAGACATCTTGAGCCATATCCCCGCTCTTGAGAAACTCTGTTTCTTCTTTGAAGTTGATGACCATGATCTGAATTTGTGCTAGCAGACGGTGCGCCATAAGTCGATTACCGCGTCTCTTGGTACACCACCTTGAGCCAGTCTTAGCATCTCAGCCAGAAAGTCTGATGGGAGCTTGGAAAGAATTTCTGAGCCTTTGTAGGGCTTATCGAGCTGTTTCTCCGGTTTTTCAGCATATCTCTCGGTGAGAATTTTCTTGATCGATTCGTACTTCTGTCCTCTAACGAGAGTATTGACTTTGTATTGCAGATCATGGTGAATATCCTGCGTGAGGTATCTTCCAACGAAGTTAAATTTGATCTCGTCTTCGGTGGCATTGTATGTCTGGAAGAGGTCTTCAAGTTGTTTGAACCAACCTAAAGGATCATGTTTGTAGAAATTCCAGAACTGTAGGTATCTGGTATTAACGATTGTAAAGGTGTTGGCTAGCGGGTTCAGTTGTGTAGTGCTCTGAGGTTGACTCGGTGCTGAAAGACCTGTCCGGATTGAAAATTGCGGAGAAGGAGATCCGGCCGTGGAGATCTGTGGAAAGTTAAAACCTGTTGAATAGGGCGGGTCAGAAGGTGCTGTTGGCCAGAGGTATAACTGCGGTGGCGGCGCTTCTGTCGTGGAAGAGCGAGGGAAGTTGTAAGCTGTCGACCAAGTGCTCTTTGGCAAACCTAGAGTAAATGGAAGAGCTGCGTCAGCTTGTGTTTGCCAAGGTGGTGAACGCAGGTGATGCTGTGATAGTGGCCGCTTGTGACGAGATTGTGACTGGGGAAGATGTTACGGGGTTAGTTTGGTTAGTCACGGCGTGGTTTGTGGTCTGTCTTGCAGATAGAGATGTGAAGCATTTTTCGATGATCGACATGAATCCCTCTAATTTACGATCCATCTCGTGAACTCTGTGCTTCAAAATCCTCTGAATGTTCTGGCGTTTCAAGATTGATGCTTGGAGGCGTACTAGGTCCCAGTGCCAAGTTACGTTGTTTAGAGAAACCCATTTGACAATGATTTATCGAGATAAATTTACCGAATTATTGAAAAGACTAGAATGTAAACGCAGGTACATGCGTAAATGCAAAACAATGTTTGTCCGAAATTAATGTAGAGTTAAAAATTGTTTCTTTGAAATAAATGCACTGCGGTTAAATAGCCATTACGATGGGCTAAGACATTGTAAGTGCGTAAGTGGTTAATTCTACGCGACTCAAAGTGCATGTACAAAATAGGGAAATTCGATTTTCCCGGGGAGGTTGATGATGCGCCTAAATTGCCTTACGCCGCTGCGCATCACAAGCTCCCTAGTTGGTGCACGCAGACACCACCACTGATATACAAAACTAAGTCTGCGCTAAAACTTAAAGCTATGACATAACTGATATTGAGCGACGTGAAAAATTCTGTAAAGGGTAGCCAATTCTTAGAATGTTTTCACGCGTGTATTTCGTGCAAATTTAAAAACGCGAGACGTAAAATGATAGAGATAAACGAAAAAGATTCAAAATAAACAATAATTCTTGGGATGTGTGACTGTTGCGTGCAGGTTCTCAGAATTCGTAAAAGTTACGTGAATAATCGCAAAAGCATTGTTTACGCGAGTGACGTTCGGTATACTACACGCTAATTTATATTACACATATAAGCTAATCTAAACGAAAATGAGTCAATACGAAGTCACCTGGTTAGTCGGAAATTGCGTTAAGCGAGAACTCTCGAGTTGTAAACTTGCGGGTTATAACGCGCTGAGAAGCACGATGCAACAGTTCCGCGATTCCCGCCTTTGTGGGGCGTGTAAAACTATGATGACGGCTACGCGTGAAAAAGAAAATCGTTCGTCAACGAAAGCACGCTGTTGCCGCGCTTGCTTACGTGAGCCGGAGAAAAGATCAGTTGACCTTGGGAAGGTTCGCTGCCGCGTGGCCTCAGTGATGCTCGGCGAGGTCTGCAAGCAGTGGTGAAAACGATGCTCAGCGGATGTGAAGAAGCGCCGGTGACGTTGGCTTCACGCAAATTAAAAATCCTTTGTGTTAAAGTGACATTATATGCACCGGCGGTCCTCACGTTGCTCGACAGGTGCGTTTGAAGGTGCCGCTGAGGATGGCTTCATGCAAGTACGCACCTGTAGATCTCCCGTAGATAACTGCGATGCCTCGGAGAAGACTCCACGAGGAGCAATGATCGCAGAGCTGCTCTCGATATTACGGCGAATTCAAAATTGACGTCTCTCCCTCTCTCTCTCTCACTCTAATCTCTCTCTCTCTCTCTTCCGCATGACCAACTTAGAAAGAAAGCTAGGACCTCTTGACGACTTGTCACTTCTTTCGACTCGTCTCTCGGCTGCCGAAGAGACCATTACACAATTACAGACTGAACAAGCCAACCTCCGTCGCCAGTGTAATGAACTTCGTGCAAAAAACGTAGCTGCCGCTCCTAATGTCTCTTCCACCAGACGAATAGAAAACCTTGAGCACAACTATCGGCAACTCAGTGCTGCTCAACAAAACCTCTCTGATGAGGTAGTTATTACTGTGCTTCCGAGCTCCAGCAATACTTCCCTGAAAGGCGTGGTGTATGCTGCTCTAAAGCTCCTTGATGTAGAGTTCCTTGAGAGTGACATCCGTCATGTGCGGAAAATGCGTCAGAAACCATCTCCGGAGCCCTTGAACCACACCTCACCCAACACTGATGCTGCAGAACCACAGAATGTAAATACTGGAGGGTCACCCACGCCGACTCCCCAAACTTCATCTCAATCAACCGGGATAGGTACTCGACCCAGGATTGCACCGCTCATTGTTGCGCTGTCGTCGCACTCACTGACTGTGTCGGTTGTCAATGCTAAAATGAGAATGGGGAAGATGCACTCGTCCCAGCTAAGTGTCGAACTACTTACATTAGCAAAGGTAACGACTCCCCTACAGCCTACTTTCATCAACATAAATGAGTTCCTTCCTGCAGAACTACACCGACTGCGTCTGCAGGCACTGCAGGAACTGAGGCGAAAAAGAAAGGTTATACAACATATGTGCGTAGTTGACGTCTATATACCAAAAGAAGAAAGAAGATAAAGCAACTATCATCTCAACTACTGAAGGGCTAAATAATTTTTTAACCTAGACTCATCTCATCATCACAACTCTTTCAACCACATCCATCTCATTCCCACTCAACTTCCATCTTCATCCACATCAAGATCTTTCGGGTCTCCGAACCACGGCCTACGAGTATGTCACTTCAATGCAAATTCTATTCGAGGACACATGGGAATGATCAATCACTATTTGTCTACTCACACCTTTTTCCATGTAATAGCTGTTTCCGAGACCTGGCTTGATTCTGAATCAGATTACAGCAATATCGTACACCTAAATGATTACGTTCTTTTTCGGCGCGATCGTAATATGAACGGTGGTGGCGTTGCACTTTTCATTCACAACTTCATTTCTGCCACTATCCTCTGCGCATCAGATGGTGCCTGGACTGGTAAACCTGGCAAGCCAGAATATCTCTTCTGCGAAGTAACGGTCAAAGGTCATCCATCATTCTTCGTCGCTGTAGTCTATGGCCCACCACATGCTTCTTTTCTTGAAGGTACTGATTTCATAGACAAAATTACCACCCACATGCATGACTACAGCACAAAAGTTATTCTTGGCAATTTTAATGCCGACCAGTTCTCCTCTTTTGCTGATGCGGTTTTCGTTCGCAAGTTCATTACAGAAAATGGACTTCATAATGTTCCGTATAGTGCCACTCATCACAAACCTACTTCAGACACATGGCTTGATCTCTGCTTAGTAGATGAACAAGATCGCATACTAGATTACTCGAAGACTGTGTCAACATTCATCAATGGTCATGATCTGATCACGGCTCCTCTCGCGCTTCATACCCCCAAACCCTCATGAACAACATTCACTTATCGTGACTATAATGCCATTAGCGCTGAGTCTCTTATAAACTTTCTAAGAGGTCTGGATTGGTCGGTGTCTGAGTCGGCCCCACTTGATGAATGTGTCTCTGTCCTGCAATCCCACGTGACTTCAGCTATCAAAACTCTCGCCCCGGTCAAAACTGTTACTCCTGGAAAAAACAGGCATCCATGGTTTACGTCAGAACATCGCGTATTAATCCAAGAGAGGGATCGCTTGTATAAGCGCTTTCGTAGGTCTCGAACAGGATATGATCTGCTTGTATACCGAGAAACACGCGATTTAGCACATCGTTCTATTGAGGAAGCCAGAAATAATTATTAACATCTTCGACTATCAACACTGACCGATCCAAAGGATATCTGGCGTGAGCTTGAGCACCTAGGCATCATAGGGCCCAAAAAAACAACCTCATCGCCGATCTCCAACAACCAGCTCCATGCACATTTCAGAAGTGTCTCTTATGGCCCAGCTACTCCCTCTGTTTTTTACTTTCTAAGTACCGTGCCCTTATCAAACAACGCTGAGTGTTTCACATTCAGGGAATTTCAAATCTCGGATATTTGTGATGCAGTAAATTACTTTAGTACACAAGCAAGAGAACCTGATGGTATTCCACAGCGTGTGATACAACTTGCACTGCCTTTTCTTGTACCAATCGTCTGTAAAGTCTTCAATCAATCTCTACGCGAAGCATGCTTTCCCCAATTGTGGAAGAAATCTCCCGTAATTGTCCTGAACAAGGTGAGCGCCCCACAAAGCTTGAGTGATTTTCGCCCAATATCCGTGCTGTGTTTTCTCTCTAAAGCACTTGAATGGTTGGTATACCAGCAAATGTCTTGTTACCTAGAGTCTAGGCTTCTTCTCAACCCTCTTCAAACGGGCTTTCGATCGCGACACAGCAATCAAACAGCCTTACTTAAACTCACTGATGACATTAGGCTTGGGATCAATAGGAAACGAGTCACTCTGCTCCTCCTATTGGACTTCAGTAAAGCTTTGGATTCTATGTATCACGTCAAGCTCCTACAAAAACTGCTCGAGCACGGTTTCTCTAAATCTTTAACTAATTGGATAGCGTCGTATCTGGTTGGTTGTCAGCAAGCGGTTGTTGACAGCAATGGAAACTCTTCATCGTTTCTCGAGCTAAACACCGGAATACCTCAGGGCTCTTTGCCATTTATGTTAATGATCTGCCTCTTTGCTTTGATCATGATGTTTCCCACATCATATATGCTGATGACCTTCAGCTCTATATCAGCTGTCCCCTTGAGGAGCTTGACACTTTCTCTACTAAAATGAGCGCGAACGCAGACCGCATCATGAGCTGGGCCTCTCTCAATAAACTTAGACTTAATGTTAATAAGATGGAAGTCATAGTCTTAGGGTATCCTTACTATATTAACTCTCTCCCATCTGTTGCCAGAAGCTTCATTATTATTGGTGGAACCCCTGTCGTCTATGAATCTTCACTACGCAATTTAGGTGTGGTGCTCGACTCAAAGCTCAACTGGAATGAGCATATTGCGCATATCTGCCGCCGAGAACGTGCTCTTATGTACCATCTTTATTATTTCAGGAAAAGCACCAACCTACGTTTGCATAAGCACCTAACTCAAACGCTTCTTTTTCCGGTGATTGTTTACTGTTGCCTTGTATATAACAATCTCTCTAACGATGTTAACTCCAGATTTCAGAAACTTGTCAACTCAGGTATTCGATATATCTATGGCTTAAAACAGTGGGAGCATATAACTTCCTACAGGCGTGAGCTTGGCTGGCTGACTACAATGGCGCGTGCAGAGTATTTTGCTGTGAATCTTCTCCGAAAAATTTTCAATACAGGGACGCCGACCTACCAACTGGCCTTTTTTGATTTTGTGGTTGCTATTCGACCTGTGAGGGGGGAAATGAAATCCCTGGATATAGGTGGTTTTAATACCGAGACACTGAAAAGATCATTCCACATCAGATCTTCTTATCTCTGGAATTCATTACCATCAAACATTCGTAACATCATTTCTGTTCCACATTTCCAATCATATGTTCACCAACATCTCTTCAACTCCGATACGTAAAAATGTCCATAACCATGCCCCCTCCATGTCATTTTCATCCCATCATTAGAAAATACTGCTTCTGATCGTTTTACCGTGGCATTTGCTTTGCGCTTTATTCTTATATTTTTGAAATTGTTTCCTTACTATGCATTCTATTTTTCTTTTATTTTTTGCTTTCTACTATGCGTCATAATAACTCACTACTGTAATACCTCACTCTTTTGTAATTATCTCGCTATCTGTAATAACATACTCACTATGTAATGTTTTAATCTTATCTATTGTTTAACAGAGTGAACAGCAATAAACATTATCTTATCACGCACACACACACATTTTCCTCACCTGGTCGACTTAACCTTACAATAATCCTTCTAATAATCTCAATCAAGAAGTCAACTCTGAAGCAGCCGACACTAACAGCTGAGGCTGCGAGGCAGCGATCATGGCTCAATGCGAATGGCAATGTTTTGTGAATCGCATATAAAATTTATGTATGTGTTTAGATTATGTATGTTAGTATAAAATATATAAATATTAAAATATTTATTACGTGTTTTCTGAGTTAAATGTGTAGCCAAAACGCCAATTTTGTTAAAAAATCCATTAAAAAATTATTTTTATAAATTTAAAATTAATATTTTAAAATATTACGTTTTTTCTTTAAGCATAAAATTGGTTATAAATTGATTCTTGATGTGGTTCATGTTGGCGTGATGAGACCGTAATCGGTAGAAGCTCGTGGCTCGTTTCTATAAAAGGTTATTGATATTATTGCTTATATATACGGGAATTTTCAAAGTATCTCATTCAAACTTTTTTTACAAGTTTAAAATAATATATATAATAGAAGAATCAAATAAAAAAACTATTGATTTTATTTGATTTTATACGTGTAAGACCGCCTTAAAACAATATGATATTAATGACTAATGATATTAGCTTTTATGAATTATTTTAACATTGTTTTTTTCCTAATCATCATTATCTTTATGTCTTTGTTTTTGTATTTCTTTCCATATTATCGGTTTTTTCTGTTTCTTTTTTATTATTTAATTGAATTATTTCATAAAATACATTTCGTTAATTTTGTCATTGCCTTTATATATTATGTACGAAAGCACCTTGTATTTCGACACCTAGACATGAAAAACTACAGGGCGCCTTTAATAAAGCTCATCATCGGCTCCCTGATCACCTGGACCACGCATTTGTTGTAAACCGACACCTAGACACAAACAACTACGGAGCGCACAACCTAGACTCCGACATAGGATACTTCGGCCACCTAGAACATGCATTAAATGCATCCCGACTCCTACACATGAAAGACTACGCAGCGCCCTTACTTAACCTCGTCATCGGCTTCCCCGACCACCTAGACTACGCATTTGATGTATCCCGACACCAAGACACAATATACTACGGAGCGCACAACATAGACTTCGTCATCGGATATCTCGGCCACCTAGACCATGCATTAAATGTATCTCGACACCTAGATATGAAAAACTACGGAGCGTCCTTACTAAAGATCGTCGTCGGCTACTCAGACCACGCATTTCATGTATCCTAACACCTATACACAAAAAACTATAGAGCGCAAAACCTAAACTTCGTCGTCAGATAACTCGGTCACGAAGATCTCGCATTAAATGCATACCAACTCCTAGACATGAAAAACTATGGAGGGCCCTTCCTAAACCCCGTCATCGGATACCTCGGCCACCTGGACCATGAATTAAATGTATTTCGACACCTAGACATGAAAAACTACGGAGCGCCCTCACTTAACCTCGTCATCGGCTTCCCCGACCACCTGGATTACGCATTTGTTGTATCCCGTCACCTGGACACAACAGACTACGGAGCGCCTTTCCTAAACCCCGTCATCGGATACCTCGGTCACCTGGGTCACGCATTTGGTGTATCCCGACACCTAAACACAAAACGTACGGAGCGCACAACCTAGACTCCGTCATCGGATATTTGGGATACCTAGTCCACGCATTTAATATATCCCGACAACTAGACACAAAAAACTACGGAGAGCCCGACCTAGACTTTCTTATCGGCTACCTCGAACACGTAGACAAAATGTCTTGTAGCGCATCACCTGGGAATCCTAATTAGCTACCGATAGAATTCAAACTTGAGGCATTTCACACTGACTTCCGAAAAGCATTAGCATGGCTAAAAATTAATCAAAATTCCGAATTTAATGATGAAATTTTATTAATATTAAAGGAGTTTTTTGGTCAAAAAAAAAGCAAAATTTCGAATTATTTTATATAGACTTTTTTCTTGTAATTTTTCGTAGAATTTAATTATATTTTTTTCAGTCCCGTGTACGACTTTTTAAAAAAAAAAATATGACGAATGAATTCTTTTAGATCTAAAAAGGATTTTTAACTATTACAGGATTTATAAGAACACTTTTGGACAATCAAAAGGTATCTTCATGAATTTTTTGGTAGAGAAAATCCTGATCGGACTTTCAATTTTTTTAATTTCTACGTTTCTTTTGCATATATGTAAAGGAAAGATTAAACGTATGGCGTTAAAAGTATTTTTATTGAAAGCTGAGGGAATTCTACAAAAAAAAACTATTCTTGTGATTATCCACAAAAATGCTTCCCTGACGAGTTATAAACTAATGAAAATCAGTAAAAAATGCAAAAAATCATCAAAATTCAGTTATTAACCTCTTATATCTCCAAAACTATGGGACAAAAAAAAATTTTTTAAATTTAGGTATATCCAGAATGAGTAGCAGAACATTTTCTGGGAGTTTCAAGAAAATCTATTTTTAGACCTCTTGATTTGACAGAGACTTGGCCGTATTATGCGCGATTATAATACTTACGCGTCGTATATACGTACGGGAAAGTAGTGAATCGTGGATTCCAGTAGTATTAGAATCGTCTCTTCGCTAAAGTCTCGGGGCACGTCGCACTGATATCGCGCCGACCGGAGGTGGTCGTAAGGTTTCTTGCAAGTGTTTTATATATTATCGGTCGTGCACATCTTATATCATTTATTAGATTTTAATATGTATGCGCGTTTTATGCATATTTTCAGTAATGTTTAAGTATGGTTATGCATATTTTAAGGGTTCATACCACTTTATCACTTTCCAAAAATCGATATTTTTTTTAATGGATTTCGAAAGGAAAACATAAAAAATGCTGTGTAAAAATTTCAAAACGATCTGATCACTGCAAGTGTGTGTCTTGGCGATTTTAGTTTGGCGCATTCTACGGCGTGTAGGTCGCGGCTTCAAACTTTAAACGCGTTTAAAGTTCTCAAAACCACTTTTTTCCGGTTGGCGTGCATGATTTCTCAAAAAGTATTCAACCGACCATTACCAAATTTTGACCACGTCTTCGTCACATGTATGGTTATCGCCGGACCTAGGATTGTTACGTTTCGTCCAGGTTACGTTAAGAAATTTCAATTTAAAATTTTTTTAAGCAATTGATTACTTCAAACGCGTGTTCACGTGCTGGACCCGAGTGTTTATTCTACCGATGGGTTTTCCTTATTGTATTGGGAAGGATTCGTTTCTTGAGGAAGTTTCCGGTGCCTCTGTGATCGAAAGCAGCCAGGTCATTGCCGAGGGCGAGTTTTTATAGGAAGATGCGTATCCTAGGGAAGTCAACGGCGCTCGAAAGCTTCCAGGTCATTCCCTAGAGCGCATCTGGTAAGGAAGACTCGTATCCTGGGGAAGTTTCCGGTGCCTCGGTGCTCGCAAGCAGCCAGGTCGTTGCCCAGGGCGTGTCTTAGGAGGATAAACCGTATCCTGGGGAAGTCTCCAGTTCCTCGATGATCGAAAGCAGCCAGGTCATTGCCCAGTGCGAGTCTTAGAAGGGAATTGGGGAAATGGTGGTTTTGGTGGGTGGAGGAGTTACCAATAATGAAGACAAGGAAATTAGAGGTATGATTTTATTTGATGCATATGTTATAAAAGGAAGCGAGTATTGTAAGGCCAGAGCAGTGCTCACGGAGCTCTTACCTCTACTATTCGTAGAGAGGATATGCGTGCCCGTCGCAGCGGGCTAGCCGTATTTATACCGGTCGGCTATGTATCCATCTCCCTCATTTGCATACCTCTCCCAGGAGCAGTGAAGTCGGCTCGCATAGAAGGGGTATGAGAAGGAAAGAAGAAGCGCGTTTTGTTGTGGGTGTATGTGTACGCTTTTTTCTGGCGATCGGTAACGCAGCGACCGTTACAGGATTATGTTAAAATTTCAATTTTAACTATATTTATCAACCGAAAAAAGAAGCAAAAAAACCCGATTTTCCGAAACGATTTTTTTGAACAGCCGGCATTGTGTTATTTTTGCATGAAACTTAATTATCGTAGGTCCGACGATAGCCAAAATCCTACTGAATCTAAATTTTTTGAATTTTGAATTTCCGATGATTTCTCGCTTCAAAATCACGCACGCCATCAACATCCGTTTTTTAGAGACGCTCAACGGTTGTTACAATTGTACATAAATAAGCAATGTAAAATTTAAAAAAAAGTTATTTCCTATACGTTACGGGTGCCTTTATTAAATTCAAAAAGATTGATATCGATATCTATTATACAAATTATAAAAAAAAATTTATAAATATAGCTTAAATTTTAAGCGTGTAAAGTGGTATGAACCCTTAAGTAATTTTCAAATTAAAGATTTTGTTATTAATTATCATTGAATTATATCCCATCTTAAAAAAGAGATACGAGAAAAGTTAAGCCGACTAAAACGTGTTCTCATTGGTTGATCTTTAAAAGGGCGCGATATTTTGAATTAAATCTTAAATTTTGAAAGTTTTAAATGATAATAAATATTTATAAATAAAAATAATATTGTCATTAAGTTTTGCTGTATTTATTATCGATACTTCACTATAACATGATTATATGTATTAAGAACAATGTGTATTTACTCAATGTTTTAAGTGTAAAATAACGGAAAAAAAGGAATGACTGACGTTCTTATATTGCGAGCTCTTAAGTATATGTAGTTATAAAAACATTTTATTTTATTTTATTTGAGTATAATCTATGATGTCTGTACAGAAGACTTTATTATAGTTATTATTTAGCCATAATATATCTATTTATAATATTTTTATCGCTGATATCGATATTGCCCGCGCGTAGCGCGCTCTAGTAAATCTAGTTAAATTAGAACACACATTAACATTAAATTATATTAAATCGCATATCTTGCAATTGAAAATAAATTTATTAGTGCACGAGAATATATTTTGTAAATTATAGAATTTTATATGCGGGGCATTTCACTTCAACTGTTGAAGGACAAAATTCAAAAATTGCTCATAATTTTTTTAATGGTTTCAATCCAGCCGCAGAAAATAAATATAAATTTTTAGAGTTAAATATACAACCTTTTAATAGTTAGATTTTTTTGAAAATTAAAAAATTTTGAAATTTTTGAAAATTTTTCAATTTTTATAATTTTTAACTCAAAAACTTGAAACTTTTTATATAGGACATTATACGGAAAAAAGTTTACAAATACCAAGAAGAATTGTTAAGATCATGATGCTATAATAATAAACAATAAACCTATTATAGTGAGAGGTGACACAAGAACCTGTAATAGTTAGATATTATTAATGCAATGAATATTTTTTATGATTACATTTTACAGCTGTTGCGTATACTCTATTGAAGGAGCATCACAAAAACAAAAATTTATAGAATCAATATGAAAGTTAGTATTAACCTTTAGAGGACAGGATGGACCCTATATGGGCTATGCCTATGATAGCCACTTTACCTATGTTAGTTTTGAGATATGAAATATCACATTTACCGAATTTCTATAGAAAAGCAAGAGAAATCAAAAATCCCAAATTTCGGTCCTCTAAAGGTAACAATTTTAAAATTTTGACCTGTCACAGTAGAGGTGAAGTTACGCATATATATACATATACCCTGTAACGGGCGCGGGGTTAAAATACGTACGAACGCCGAGGGGAATTCAAATTACGCGCGCAATCGCGGGGAAAA
This sequence comes from Torymus tubicola, assembly GCA_035583055.1. Lineage (NCBI taxonomy): Eukaryota > Metazoa > Arthropoda > Insecta > Hymenoptera > Torymidae > Torymus > Torymus tubicola. Next base: position 21,190 of record JAWWEQ010033950.1, read on the forward strand.
GGA
>JAWWEQ010033961.1:0-21189 GCA_035583055.1 Torymus tubicola
TAAAACATGTTTTTAAACATTTTTTGTTTCAAAAATTTTTTTCACCATTACAAAGCTTCCTCTTTGAGGAAGCAAAACAGTAAGAATTTATAATAAAAGAAATCTGACACAAAAAGAAATAGTCGATTATGAGAATATAAACAAAAAGAATACGATTTCTTAAAAATAGAAGTTAAAAGAATAGAAGAGCGCTTATACGTTGTGGGAGCCAGTTGCAAGGCCAATAGGGGAAGAGCAATTGTAAAATTCAGTTCTCCCTCATCTCTACTAAGGATCGATATTTTTTATCAACCTTCGCAGGGTACGTATTGTTAGGGGAGACCAGACCCTGTTCTCTTGGAGATGAAGAGAAAAATGAATGCATTACATAGTTATCTTAATAATTCTAAAAAAAATTTGCATTTTTTTTACCAAAATTAATAATGTAATAGATGCATAGGGTCTTATATAATAACAGTTGTTTGTGTTAATATTTAGGCAAGTAGAATACGCATTAATTTCATTTTTTTTTAAATCAAATTAAGACACGAAAACAACACATATATTGTTTGTTAGGAAACGAAAAATATTTATCCATAATTAGTTAATTAAAAGTTTGTCACTTTTATCTTTTAATGAGATGTATCAACTAATATAAATGCAAAGAAATGATTCCTTGAATGATTAGAATCTAGATACAAATATCATTATGCACGTATTATTGCCATTACATTCTAAGTATTTACTTATCTTAAACAAAATTTTATTGTATCTGAAAAACTTGTTGAATAAATGCTCAAACTTCATTTAAAAATTTTAATATCTTTTGTTGTTTATGATGTCATTACAGAAATAATATCCTTCTCAGAATTCTGGATTGAACAAGAATGGCAGTATTAAAACTTCGACCGTATCTCAATTTTAAAAATACATCATAAATATAATTTTCTTTGAACATCTGTTCACCATATAAATTAAAAGTCGTTCCTATGTAAATTCAGTTTCAATAATTTACGATCATCAAAACGAAGACGTTGCATATATTATTGCATGGTATTGAGTGAAATAATTATAGTAAGGGGGGCAAGCCTTAGTTAAAATGATAAAAAAATTGATTTTTTTTATTGCATACTCAGTTTCCAAATTTCTTAAAAAATATGCTCCTACAAACCGTTTTTCGAAATTCGATTTCGTTTTTTATTGATAAAAAATGTACAACAAAAAAAATCGAATTTTCGAGAAAATTTCGTTTTTACACCCAAAATTTGTTTAACTTTTTTCAATGTTGAATATAATCATTCAAATTGAGAAAAATTTTTAATTTCAAAGAATGTACGTTTTTCTAATTTTATTTGAAAAAAAGTTCTTGTTTATTACAGTTACCCCTGTCGATAAAGCAGAGCACTGTAAAAGACCTTACTTTAGGTGTTCCAGAAAGCGCGGTGGCTCTATGTTCTTCCTATACTTACATATTTTGATTTTAAAAAACCTTGCTTTTATTAAAAATATCAAGTGTTATTTAAGCAAAATATTGTTTAATATCTTTTTTTGAATCAGTTTTTTTAAAGACTATTTTAATTCCAATTTTTTAAGTATTTTTTAAAAACTTTAATTTTCAATAGTTTACAACTATTTTTATTATTTCTGTTTTGATTGATAATAATATTTATAGTGAGTAAATTGTGTTGTGTTTTATATATTGTGATGCGGCGAATTGTCTGTCACATGGAAGGAAGTTACGATGGATGGGGTTCGCGGAGTGGCGGGCCTTATCATCGAGGCTCACTGCGTCGCGAAAACGAGTACACGCGGACGCGATGTTTTGTATACTGTTTTGCACACACATGCGATTGTCTCCCGTCCTAAATTGTCCTCTATGTACTGCTTTCCCGTCCCTCGCTGATAACAGCAACAGCAGAGGGCGGCCGCTATAGCTATAGCTCAAGGAACAGTCAAGGTGTGAAGGAAGTGGCTGTTGACAGTGTTGGAAGACTGGAATTAACTACAGCCACAGCTTTAATTGGGTATATTATATTGAATTTATTCGCCATATACGACGATGGAAGAAACTATACGATGCTCAAGGCTGACTCTCTCTACGCCGGCTACGATGTAAACACGAGGATGCCGGTCGGGTTACCGAGAGTCAAGCCCGATCAGTAGCCGATCTCGGTCGAAGGGTGACGAAGAGGGCCAAGATAAACTAAGGCGAGGTAGCGTCGAAAATACTATTCCTCTGCCTTATACTCCCGTATCCGCTCGCCGCGCGATCAACCACGTTAGCAGCCGTCGTGCCACGGTAACTGGCTTTACGAGTGTGTGCCACCCTGGAGAGCGTCCGCCGAGTCCAGGAGGAGTGCCAAAGAAAGGAGCGAGTGCTGAAGCTTAGCTGGCCGTAGTGTAAGTCGCCTCCCTCTTTTCCTCTAAATTGTGTGTGTGCGCGTAGTGATTACCGCGTGGTCTACGACATCGTCCGCGACCCGCTGCTACAGCCCAATCGCCGTGCTGGAGCTGTAGCCTCAATGAGATAAAGAGTTGATCTTGTGCTCGTTTCTGCGAGCGGTGCAAAGCGTTGCCCTGGCTTTTGTTCGTGGCATCACGAACACCTTAGAATTATGTATATTATGAGATTTGATATTTGATTTAATAAACTTTATTTCCTTTTTATGTGTTGAGTTTGACTGCTTCAGCGTTAGCGACAATAAGTATAATTATTTGTCATCCGGGGTGACCTAATCCCCTCGTCCCGTGATGATATATAGTATAAAATATAGTGTGTGTGCGTATATATAAGAAGTTATTATATAAATAGTATTAGATAGTTATGGTAAGACAGAAAAATCAAAACAGAGTATCTGGTGGTCCAGGCAAAAACTATCAATGGGGAAGAACCCCAAAAAGGAAAAAGGAGTTTTATGAAAATAAACAAACAGGAGAAGACCAACTATCGCCAAAAGTACTCAAAAGTTCCTCCAGTAGAAAAGTGAAAGATGATACGAGAGGACTTGGTTTTAAGATTGCAATAATATGCAAAGAGTGCCAAAAAAATACAACAGTTAATTCATGTCATCTTGTGGGATTCCAAGCAAATGCTTATGAAATCAATAGGAGATTTGTATTGGCTTTGCGTGCATTTGGACAAGGATATGCTAGATTATCTACTTTTTGTGGACTCATGGATTTATCACAGTCAGAATCATACAGCAATTATGACAAAATTAATAAAATTTTGAGTGATGCGTGTGAGACTGTTGCAGAAACTTCAATGACTGCAGCAGTGACAGAAGATATTTCTAAAACAGCGAGTGACAAGTTGATTGTCTGGAGACGGCAGATGATGACTCATATGCAAGTGGTGCACATTACGTCCAGTACGTTTTTTTTAAATTATTTCATTTAGATCAAACATTAATTATCACATTTAAATCATTATAATTTGCTTTAGATGTTCATAAAATCATTGTTTCACTTGAGATCAAACCAAAACAAACTTTGAGGTTATTTCATTGAGGTTTACTTTTTCACTTCTATTTGATGGACAAAATAAGTATTTCATGTATATTTGCACTAGGTAAGGACTAGATACTAAATTTATTAATAGTGGTATTTTTTCTTTCATTTTTTAGCTGTAACTTTTCTATAAACATTGTTATGATTTGATGAAACACAACACTAATGACATTAAAATCTTTGCGTATAAAATGTTAAATACTTTTCAATGGCTGGTTATAATATGTAGAAGCTGCAAGGAACCAATAATAAATACAGTAGAAGAGATAAGTATACAAAAACTGTTTGCAAACTTTAATGTCAATTATCTGAGAATTAATTTTATAATAATTTTCAGGTAGGGCACATAGCACTGCTCTGGAATACTTCAACCATTTCAATCAGAATTTTGGGAAGATAGTTCTGATACATATTTATACAGAATGAGTGGAACAGATTTTGGAAATAAACCTCCAATTAATTGGTACGTATGAAAATATGTGAACAAATTCGAAAAATTATTAAAAAATTATATATATTATGTATATTAATGGAAAAATTCAATTTTTTCAATATCTGCTGCACTTAACCTGTGTAAATATATATAAACAAGATATTCCTCACTTTCTGATTCATTTGGTCAAAGTGTCCGAGACTAGCGCTACGTGTCCTGAGGTGTTATACAAAATTGATGCTTCAATCCAGTGGTTATTGCAGACTTATAAATCAAAATATTGGGGCCAGAGAGCCTTATTTTCCTACATAGATTTAAAAAAATAATTACCTGATTCATTAAACTAAAATGTCTTTTTCAAGCTTTAACCAAGGCTCGCCCCCTTAATTATAATCTACCCATTTTATTTTCGGCTTACTATACTTTGACCTAAGTATCCTACTGTAAATGTTAGCTACTTGACATGCTCAAGCTTGAGGAAATCTTACTTTAAATCCTCAGTCTCAATTCTGCAAAAGTCAAACACTAAGAGAAGGTGTTTCATGTCCCTAGTCTAGCTCTAAACATGCTTACATTGATTTCGTATATTCTACTCTAATTCTACACTATCTCTTGCTCTCTCGATCATCAACTCAATTAGCATGTAATCTGTATTCCTGGTATACTGTAGAATGTACTTCACATTCTAAAATCTTCTGAAAGAAAATAGGAAATATGCTGTTTGACTCAGCTTCCTCGTGCTGTTGAAAAGCGCAATAGTCCATTCTATCTTATCTATACTCGCGGTATACCTAAGTAATTTTCTGTCATTACTACTAGCCTCTTACTTAATTCATCTTTTTTCGAAAAATTTTATAAATTTAAATTCATGGAAAAGAGCGCGAAACAGTGCCTTGAGGATTTCTTGGTCGTGTACAAAATATGATCGAAACGTCATCTGTGCCTTTGTGGCATTCCCTCTAGCTTGTTAGTTTAGCGAGCACATCTCTCATATATTGCCTTTGAGCATTTTTTAAGGCTTTCATTAATTAGAAACTTTGAGTGTATTTAGATTCATTATAAAACCTTTTTTATATGTTTTTACCTTATGCGTACAGATTTGCCATTTAAAATCATACGCCTTTATTTATGTTCGTAAGTAAGGGTGTATCAGTAAACATATTTTTCAGTTATTTTTATATGATGTATAGACAATATTCATAAAAACTCGTAGAAAAATCTATTATCTCAGCTAGTCCATATGTGCTTAACAAAAATTTTATTTCGATACTTGCAGAGAGAGTTTTAATAGTTCTCCTTTAGTTTTAATATAGTAATTGATGTCTCGGACAAATTCAGTTACCCTGAGAAATCTAGTAATTCGTCATTTTATAAAATTTTTCAAAGCAAAAAAGCTACATCTTTATTTATTTCTGGAACAAAAGTTAATTGAATTTATTAAGTTTATGAGTAAAAATATGTGTATTAAGTAATAGAAAATACATTCCGCGTAGAAAATCATTACGAGCGGAGTATTCCATTTTGCCCGTGCCCTTTTGCCCGGCACTAATACTTTTCAATATTTGGTAAAAATAACTATTTATTACAATAAAAACTTAATTATAACGATGAATTCTTTAAATAATAGTCGCTTTCATGGATAAAATCTTAAGAATCGACGCACAAAAGGAATTTCACTGATGTTGTAAAAGCGCTCAGCGTAGGCGCCCAAATGACCCTGGCATATAATGAACAAGCGCCATCTATTATATTCAAGAAAATTGTCTGTTTCTTCTTGCCCAGGCGTACCTTTTTGTCCGAGCCTCCCCTATATTCACGCGGTCGACCCTCGGGCTTCTTCCATACTTGCCTTCGTAGCGCTCCCGCGCTCCTTGATGTCGTACGATACATGTGACTTCAGTGGCCCATTATTGCACATATATCGTAATATACTATGAACAATCAAATTATCCAAATCGAATGAGTTGAAGAAAAACGTTTTCATCAATTTTTATTGGTTGATCCCAAATCACAGAGGAAAAGTTGCAAAATGCTGCAAAGAAATTCGCAAAACCACTGCGATCTTGTCTCATGCGCCATTGACAATTTATCTAATTGCTCGCTCTGAAAGCGTGCACGTCAAGGGTAGATAATAAAGGTATTTAAGTACCATAACGATTGACTTTGATTCATGTTGCAAAAAAGTTACGTAGCAAAGAAGACAGCAAGAACTATTTGTGATAATTGCTTTTTTACCGTCGCTTTTCTCGTAGTAAAACGATTCCCGTGTTAAACCTAGCATATTCCTCTTGAGGCAAAAAATTGATTTTATGCTTCCAGAATATATTTTTCTTGCCCCACAAGTATTTTATTTGTTCCCGCAAAAGATATTCTTTTTGAGGCGAAAGGAATCCTTTTGAAGCGAAATGATTCTGAAGCGCCTCATACACCTTCTTATGTTATTCGTTTCAAAGGCATTGGTAGTCTAGTGGTTAAGATCGTGGCACACTCAGAACACAATATTCTTGCAGCAACGAGAATCTGCTTGTTGGACGAGGATTTCCGCTAAAAATAGGGTCAAGAGAATATCTTCCTATGGAAGGTGGAATTATCTTGCAATAGAAAGTCAATATTCTTACAGCAAGATGGTGATTTTTCACGCAGGAAGAAACTTTTTCTCGCAGATGGAATCGTTCTTTATAATAAAATGATTTTTTCGGGAGGAATTTCACTTCAAAACCGGAGGATCGTTTTTCTGAGTGCACGGTTTTTTTCAAAGTTTTGTTCAGTTGCTATGGTGCTGTCTAATACTCCTGAACAATTTAAAATATATTTGTATTTAATAACAAATGTATAAATAAAAATAATTAAACAAAAATTTTTTATGAAAAAAATATATATACACATACAGCTTTGAAAATATTTTTATTACATAGCTGAGAAATTTTTACAAAAAAACTATTCTTGTGTCTATCGCGAAGACTGCTTCCCCGAGGAGTTATAAATGAATGAAAATCGGTCCAAAATGAAAAAAATCATCAAAATTCAGTTTTTGACTTCTTATATCTCCAAAACTATAGGTCAAAAAAATCTGAAAAAATTAATAGCAGTTCAAAATATGTAGTAGAAAGTATAAAAAAATTTTTAGCAAAAAAAAAATTTTTCATCTGCGATATGACAGAGAACCGGCCATATATTTTCGTTTTGTCTCAAGAGGAATCTTCTTGACACAAGAGTAATCATCCTGAAAAAGATTTTTCTCTAGAGGCAAGAGGAATTAATTTTGACAACCAAATCAAGATTATTTTCCTCTTGAAGCAAAAGGATTCCATTTGCCTCAAATAGATTTTTCTCTGCCTGAACGCATTTAAATTCTATAATTTGTAATTAAAAAATTGTATATTTGAAACTGACTTTCTATGAAAATGAAATCTGGTCTCGTAAGTATTGAAAATTATTGAACTCATAATGAAATCCATTATTGTGTAAATAAATCAGTTTAGAATCAAAACATTCTGAAGTAGTCTGATTCAAACGCTATCGATATTTTATACTTAATCGCCTTTATATCTCTGTAAAAAATCACCATCACGGATAATGCTTACAAGAAATGAAAATCTTTAATTTCCACTTATAGAAAGTCAACGACCGTTATCAGCATCATTCTCATTGTAATCCTTTTTATATCGCACACCTACGCGTTCGCATTGATCCATGATAACACTATCAAAACAAATTTTATTATATTTATAAATTTTAGTAAGGTAAACAAGAAATAACAATGCATTTTATCGAATTTTGCAATTAAAATGAACGCTACGGATACAGTAGCTGATATATTTCACGGAAACCCAGCGCTCTATAAAAAAAAGATTTAAAAAATTATTTAAAAATCTGCCAAAATCACAAAACCCCCCGTCTTTCCACCCCCCGATTGCCCGTTCGAAAATTACGGAATTGCAGGTGACACATTTGAAGCGCGTAACACGGCCCATATTTACACACAGAAAACTGTGTGGAACTGTACACCATTATATTTCTGGACGCTCTCGCGCGTATGTGCGCCCTGGCGGTCGGGTGCTGCCGGTGTACAATTAAAACTTTTGCACGCGTACGCGCAGCTTCCCGTGACGGAGCTAATTTCCGGAAAACGCGAGGAACGAACTAATTGCATTATTTCGAAATTTGTTAAGCCCATGCGAAGGAGAGAAAGAGAGGGAGAGATAGAGAAAAGAGGGGGTAGATATAAACGAGAAGGTGGCTCTCGTTTAGGCGTGAGCAAACGAAATCTACTCCATTCCGCCGCTACCTGGTTTTTTCCCCCGGGTTCGTTTGAGTTCGCGCTCCACTGAGCGGACTACCAGTGATGGTTTTATTATTTTTTCGCTCGTAGCCACCTGTCTCTCTCTCTCTCTCTTTCTCTCTTTTGTTTTTGCGCTAATGGTTTCACTTGTGCGTACGCCGTCATTATCGCGCGGCGCACTCGCCGCACACGCGACGTTGGTTTGCCGCTGGCATTGCGCCCGACCCGTGGACTATCGCGTGAAAATTCAGCTAGAACAAGAGAGCGCGATGATTCCGCGAGATGCGGTCGCTCGTTTTTTGCGCAACGGCGCGAGCGTGGAAGATGGAGTGAGGACTTTTTAGGAGGTGAAAGCACGTGTGCTCGAAATTTTGTAGTATACAGATATCATATTGTGAAAATCGTATATATATTTTATTTCATCGTACTTGTATGCTGTATACGTTTAACATCAAAACCAGCCTTTATTAAAATAAATATTTTAATACTGATATACTTAAGTTCTAAACCTAATGCTAGATCTGAAAAATTTTACAAATTCGTTTATAGATATTCTTTCGAAAACTAACAGATTTTGATATTTCATATGGTTTTGTGCTTTTCCGTAAAAAAAAATCTTATTTTATTTTATGATTCCAATAATCATACAAACTTATAAACTATTTAAAATTGCCCATCTTCAACAGTCCCGTATAAATTAATTATTCTTAAAAATAAGCTTAAAAGTACATAATATCAAGGCAATATTCAACGCGGTATAATCTTTAGTAGCCTGTGTCCTTAAAATTCTTATAAATTAATGTATTAAATGACCGCAAGTAAACTATGAATTTTGATGATTTAACAATCGTATTTGTAACAAAATATCTAAAAGATTTTTATCCGGTGCTCATATACAATAATGTTGCTTAGAATGAACAATTTATTTCAAAAATCTTTGTACTGACTTTTTGTTTAATACTTTTTAATAAATATTCCAATGTTCTTTTATAAAAAGTCTCATTAGAAAAGATTGTAAATTCGAATTGAATTTGCACATTCTTCTTTCATGCCAATGGACGCATTCGATCACTTAAAAAATAATTTTTCCAACAAATTTTAGAAACTAAACGATTATAAAATAAACTTAAAGCTATTTTCATTAACATAACTAAAATACAATTATAGAATTTAACTCTTATTTTTGTTCAATTTTCATTTTTTGTAAAAGCCGTTAAATCGCTACCTTTAGCTTCTATTTCGTACATAAATCACAGACTCGTAGCATTTTTACATGCGATAAAAATTTCATCTTTGCCAATATAGAAAATATTTGTTCGATTATATGCTGGAAAGCAACTTTCTTTCATCAAGAATTAAATAAATGAAATACAATTGTCGTTCGGGAGGCGGAACGACGTACATCTTCTCTCTTCCTCCCATCTGGGAAAAGTCGCCGAAAAATATTTTCCACTTCCGGCGCCTCGAACTTTGTTGGTCCGAAGGAAAGCCAATTCTTTTCAACGCCGAACTCACACACATGCATGTATACAGGATTGGGCGCGCGCTCGCTCGTGCAAATATATATGCCGGGCGAATTCATCCTATTGAGAAAGCGAGTTTGACTCTGAAATGAATTGAGCGTAGCGCGTGTGTGGGGGTGTGGACCGGAACTCGTCTCCGATGCTCGCATCTTCAACTGCCGACCGTATAGACGACGAGTATATTAACCTTTCGTATCTACAACAAAAAAAGGATGTTTACGTTAGATAGACTTCTAGAATTTTTTAATATAATCTATAGAATGATAAATAAAATGAGATGAAAGTAAAAATGTCGAAATTAGTTCATGTAATTGTTCTAATCAAAATATCAAATGTCAACAATTTCAGAATTATAATAAATTATATAATAATTTAATAATCATATTAATTTTTTTGAAGTATTTGTTAAAGAACACAAATATACAGTCTGAAGATTATTTAATTAAGTGTCTACTCTTTACCATATCAAACAATAAATATCTATTTAATCTTTTGTCACATCATGAATTGCATTTATAAAAGATAATTGACGTGGAATTACAAATATTGATTTGTCAAGAGATTCCTCGTGACTTTATCTTAAACTTATAATGAAATACTTTGATTTTGATCTAACCAAAAGTCTATCCTAAGCATTTTTAATATGTAAACATTCTACAGTAATATAATTAGAAAACATCCTTAAATTTTTTTTCAAAATTTGGGGTAAAACCGGATACTGAAGGTTGAAATAAAATCGGATATGATATTTTTAATATAACACTAAAATTGAACAACAATATATATTCATGCAATGTTTATGCACCATCCATATAAAATTTATTTATTTTTTGGCATAAAAAGGCGTTAATATATTAAAAAATCTTTTTGCAATGCTGATTAAAAGAATATTGATTTCCTTCCAAAATCAGATATTTTGGATAAAAAAAAGAAGATTTAAAAAAGGTTTGCTACTTGAATACTGACCCGCATATCAATTCTAGTAGATAGATGGAGTAAAAGCGCAAAAAATAAATTAATTTTTTTTTCATTGGGGTAAAATCGGATACTCTCTTTCTCTTTGTAATAACATTTTTTTTAAATATTCTCTTAACTAAACAAATTGATTTTCAGTTACATAAAAGTAAACTAAACACAATTCTAATATTGAATATTCTTATTATTTCGTTATCTATTTCTTAGTAAACAATTCGAATAAGTATACGGTTTTACCCCAATCTCCCCTATATAGATATTACCGTAACTCTTATGATATTATACACATTATATTTGTTAATAATACCTCTGAGTTTAAAGAAAACATTAGTAAAAAATTGATTTGTAATAATACCCTTTCAAATAATCACTAAATCGGAAGGTACTTACAAAAATGACACTCAACATAAATAAATTTTGGTTTTTAATCGATCGTTTGGTAACAAAGTAGGAAAAAAATTAACTAAACCATCCATGAAGCTCTGTCCAGCTTTATTTAGTTGCATGGAATATGCGCTGAAAAATTGATGTCATTCGTATACTTTTTAGTCAGTAATTCGCGTTTTGTATTGGCGCTTATATATTGAAAACAATACGGTTGTCTATTGAGAAGAGTTTGGTACTTAGTCATGGATTGTGTAACTAATTATTATTCAATCTTTTTTAATTTTAATCTTATAGATGTTATATAACTCGTGTACCATACTGTATGACATCTAAAAATATGAATTAAAATTTAACACGCTTATATATGACCTTGCTCTACTCTAACTTATGATTATCTTATCGGATCTTGTTAAGCCATGTTTTTCAAAATTTCAGAGTTTTCTTAGTAATAAAAATGTAGAAACGTATACACAGTTTTACCACAATTTATGAGGATTCGTCACGATGATTTCAAAATTATTCAAATTTCTAAATTGGAAACTTAAAACATTTAAAGAGCTAAGAGGAGTCCTCTTAATCTATTGCGAACATTATTTCCCTTCAATTAATGAAAAAATGATTTTTGAAGACATATAAAGTAGTGAAATTGTATCATAAAAAAAAAAGAAAAAATCCTGCAAGAACACATATCCCTGCAAATCTCGGCAAACTACGTGGGCGCAAACTCGCGCACCGTACGTCCATCAAAGACAGTCGGGGCTAATCGAAACTCGACGCGGACGTACGGGGAACACCAACCGAGCGGGAAGTGGACGAAACTATAACTTTGGTACCCAACTGCTGCCGCTGCTGCTGCTGCTACTGCTTGCCTAAGTAGAAAGCAAACCGAGGAGAGAACTGGATCTCTCTCAGAGAGCAAGAGAGAGAGAGAGAGAGAGACGGATTCGGAAGACCTCGAAACGTCGGAAACCAGGCTCGATATCTCCAACTAGAAACGTATGCGATGCACGCGTATACGCTTATCTCGCTCGGTTAGTCACGACTATGCCGTTTTTTTCTCGTTTGTGGTGTGAGCGAAAAGTTGAAAATTCTCCTAATATTGAAAAGCAGAGAAATATGAGAGATACCTATTTTAATGTTTTCAGATAGTTTCGAGGTCCACAATGAATGACTATGTTATTTTATAGAGACGTATTTATGGATGTCTCATGCAGGTTCGTATAATTTAAAGATGCGGGTATATTATATCATAATCTGTGTGGAATGAAACATGATCACAATGTAACTACATTCGTTAAAAAAAGAGTTTCAGCGTATTAAGACGCCCAAGTAAAGAAGACGAATAATGCTTTCTAAATTATAGTAGTAACTAATGATTGCATTTTGAAATTTAACTGCGAAGGTGCGCTTAGAAATAATTTAACGACCCGCAAGAATAATAAAAAAAAATGAGATCGCCCGGATTGAAGAAAGAAAATTTCACCTTTCAAATCTGGCCTCATATGCCTATCCTCGCGCTTACACGCCGTTCTCCGGCGTAATCGTCACCTCACCCTTCTGTTTCGGCGCGAAGACCGTCTTGTACAGGAGCGAGCCCAGCACTGCCCCAGCGATTGGCCCAATCCAGTAGACCCAGTGGTCCTTGAAGTTCCCGGTGAAGATAGCCGGACCGAACGATCGGGCGGGATTCATGCTGCAGCCGGTGTAGGGCACGAAGCCGAGGCAGAGCACGGCAACAGCCAGACCGAACTTGATGGCCGTGGAGTCGGTGTTGCGGGCGTTGCGAGCGTCCGCGACGGCACACGACATGAAGACGAGGACAGCTGTGGCGAGTACCTCAGCGAGCAAACCCTGCGCGAGGGAGACGTCCGTGTGAAGTAAGGTCACACAGAAACTGCCGTCGGTTCCGGGATTGCCGCCGTGAAGACTGTTCCTGGGGGTTATCACCTGAAATGAAAAAAACGCGCGTTTCGTTTAATTCTCTATTATTCCGAGTCTATAAGAAGCGTTGTATCAATAATTTTCGGTGTTTTCCGATAAATTACTTTCAAACATTTGCATTTTTCAGAAATGTGAATATTTATTTTCTTTTATTAATGAATGTATAAAAACAGAATCTCGAGCATGAAAGTTAAATAAATAATAAATTAAAGCTCACAGGCTCTAGTTTTATTTCTGTTATTTCAAATCTATGTATACAAGCCACCTTTAAACGTTTAAAAAAATAAAGTTATTGTCGGCAAAAAAAGTTTGCAGATCTACGGTATTCCGGCCAGAGAACCAGAAAAACTTAGTCTAGTGGGCGTGTCCATAAAAAAATAGTTATTTATTTTTCTATCGATCTGTTTCATATTTCTCGTAGAATAATTCATGTATACATTCATGTACAGTGAAATACGAAAATTTATAATACAAGCATTTCACTCACTCAATTCTTCTATAATTAAAGATAGTCAAATTGGGTATGAGTTTTAAGAATGAATATAAATTTAAAGCCAAAAAGTTGATTGTACTTTATTCATTTTGAGCTTTATATACCTTTAACATGCCGTATCCGAGAATTCCTCCAGCTGTCTGTCCCATGAAATAAACTAGAGCAGATAGTAAGGATTTGTGCCCACAAACGACTGCTCCCACTGTAACCGCAGGATTTATATGCGCACCGCTAATGTGACCCACGCTCTGAAATGTTGAACCACGGTATTATCATCAAAATTATTTATAACGACATAGTATTGCGTATTATAGTCATAAGTTGCTCTGTTACAATAATATTTGAAATTATTATACTTAATTTTCGGCTGTTAAACATCCGACGATAGAAAAATAGACTACTGCCACAGCAAGTGACAAATAATATAATAGTAAAGAAAACGTCATAAAAGAAAGATATTAACACTCAAATTGTGAAAATATAAGTGAAATAATTAGTAAATGATTAATTACATTTATTTCACCTCAAAGTTATCGTAAAATTTATCGAATTATAAGCTTGCAATTTTCTGGGAGGGCGAGATAGAGGGAATGAATTATTGAATATTAAATACATAAATTATTACTTTTCAGAAGAATACAAAAGTTATAAGTATGACACAAATACGAGCAGGGTCTTCAGATATATTTTATATACAGGACATTTAACAACTCCGTTAATTTTATTAGCAATAAAGCATTGAAAAATTTGATTAGGTAAATAATAAACTAACTGTGATAGCAATGATGACAGCAAATCCAAAGCTAAGGCAAATTTGCAGGTGAGACGGAATGTTCCCCAAACTGCCTACACAACCCAAACATCCCAAAAACACAAGTATTGCCGTTCCGATCATCTCAGCGACACCCTTCTTAATGGATTCCACCGCTGAGCCATCTTCTTTGCACCCTGAAACAATATAATAAAATTCACATAAATAAATATTATTAAAGTAATATCAAAATAATGATGCTGTATGATAATTTATTATGGATTCAGGTATTTCCCATGTCATTTTTAAACTAATATAGTTACCCAACGATTTCGGAATCATATTATTTAATAAATTAGTTTTGATTTACAAGATTTTATTTCAAAATACAGAATGGTTATCGTAGGCTTAATTTATATATAAGTACATAAGCGGTTAATTGTGAAATTATGCGCGATGGTATTATATTGGAATTATTCGATCCAATGATCACCATTATAATAATATGCCACGAATCTCGTATAATATTACTGCTATAATATATTTTTATTATTCCTCAGATAAATGAAAATCTTAATAAAGTATAAAAAATATACTATGAATCTAGATTCTATTGGTCACTCAGTAAAATCTAGTGAAATGTACAGTGAAATAAAAGTTCAATTGTAAGAAAACTATTTTCAAACGATATATAAAAAATATACTTTTATAAAATAACTACTTTCATTTTACAATGATAAATTGTAAGAATTTTATGACTTCAATATAAAATAACTCAAAGATTTCGGCCACCTTAAACGGAAATTTTCTATATTCTTCTTTAAAGCATGTTTAAAAAAACTGTTAAATATAAAAATGTAGTACATTTTCTTGAATAAAATAAAAAATGTACACAAATACTAATTGTAAAAAGGTTTTAACTGTGCTTTATCACGTTTAGTCAACCCGATGAATTTGATCCAAAATACATTTTTTCAAAGAAAGTTGAGATTAAAAGAAATTTTGGAAACTTAAAAAATGTAGTTACTCCTATTAGAGCTAAATAAAACTATATAGCTAACAGTGCCCTTACCAGAGAAAACCATTCGGAAAATTTTAAAATACTTTGTAAGTCCTTTTTGAAGCGCTATATTGTACTTTTCATTCATTTCCAATATGTAATTTAAAAAGAAAACTAAAGCTCTATAAAGTTTTAAATGCTTAATAAAAAAAGTAATAAAATATAACTGTTAAAATTTATTATTAGTTCAAAATCAATTACACTGTCGAATAGTTATGCTTCTGAATTACCTAAGCTTAATATCTAGTTATTGCTCATTATTTTCTTTTACATAATAACATGATATCATCCAATTACAATTTTGTTGATCTTCTAGGGATTCTAACTTTGTTAATGGCCACTGAAGTTCTCATCTTAAAAACGTAATTATTAACTGATCTAATATGAAATCATCGATGTTATTAACACGAGTAAGCGTAATAACTACTTATTCAACTTCTATTTCAATAATGCATCTTTGTGCGAGAACTACAACGAAAGGAAGCAATAAAAAGTCTTCCCTACCAACGCATAATAAAGCATATATGCGTATACGAGATTGCGCAACGGTGCAAAGAAATATATACGTTTTTATTAAAACCCTGGATTTCAATTGAAATCCGTTTCACAAATAAGCCCAATTTCCATTGTACCGAGAGGGTTTTTGTTTGTAAATCCAATTTTTCTTGTTCACTTCGTTGCATCATTCATGCGACGTCTAAAATACATACGCATGTGCATATAAACATTTAATTGGAAACGTGCTATAAGGAATTTCCACGTTATTCTAAAATTAAAGTGAACAGAAATTTTAGAGGAAAAGCATTTTGTAATTTTCATTTAAATTTTGGTAACTTATAGAAAAATATTGTGCTCTTCTCGTAATAAAAATTAATATCCGGTACAGGATTGATCACAATATAAAATATTTGTTTAGACTTTGTGATTAGTTTGCACTAAAAATAAATTAAAACTTTTTCTGAAAATTTCAAAAATAAATGATAAAAATAATTTTACTGTAATTGTTTTTCCTTTTTGGATTGTTAAAAATAGAGATTTTATTAAATTCAGGTGTAATAAGAATAATATTTCATATCAAATTAGTTTAATTGACTATTTTAGGAACATGACCTAAATACGTTGAACCAAATTTTCCTTTTTTAAAGTAATTTAAACAGAAGTAATTTACCATAATCTTTCATTCTCAAAATTCGCATTAAATTATTTAAAAAACAATAAGATTAGCTTATTAAAAACTATATCATTTTCTTTACAGATATTCAAAGCATCATTAAATACAGAGAACAAAGCAACTAAAAAGCTACACATGTCGTCTGCACAGACGACCTGCCACGAAAGTTGTCGCGCGCAGAAGGGCGCAAAGAGCTATAAATTCTAATGCTGCAGCTGGCAGTGCGCGAGCAGCTCGAACAAGTGGAGAGATGATTGCGAAGAGTCGCTATGTATGTGCGACGTGCTCGGGAACGAAATTTATAAATCGAAACGAAGATACTTCGCGATCAAGCGAAAGAAGCGCGAAAATTAGCATTTACACTAGACGCGTGCACGAAATATACGTTATAACTATAAGTTATCCACCGGTTATCACACGCGCAAAACTAAAAAAAGTTGCTTTTATCGAATTACAGTGAATATCGGAGTAATTTATTCGAACGATATTGATGTGTTATTTATTGTAATGTTTTGATTAATAATCAATAATAAATGGAAATTTTCATGAATTATAGACTTGATATACTGCTGATATAATGTTCTGGAACTTATTCTGCATAAAATGCAATCAACATGGTTATTGAAAATTGAAAATTAAATTAGTATAATAGAAAACTCGATGTAGGCATTGGTAATTCTGTGACATCTACATGTCTATATTGCTTTTCCTAATTTTTAATTATTAAAAATTTCGTATTTTAATATGTAAAAGAGGCCCCTGGTGGAAATCCAAAATATTTTATAGCTAATAAATGGGTATTTATTTTGGCGATGGCTATAAAATAGGTATTTCTTTTTTCCAAATTCTAGCTCGCGATGAAACGCTTTTTCTCCTATTATTTGATGATTTTTTAGATTGAAAAATAGAATGAGTTTATCGTAGATTGGCACAAGCTAGTTTTTATCTATTTAAGAGGTTTTAAAGTTTTCGAAATATCTCTAAAAGGGCTATCGTAAATGTTTTTCTGGCCTTCATATATTATTTATATTGTAGGAAGCTATCAGTTAAAGTTATATATCATTCAATTTAATGTCGAATTTGTAAAAAAAATTAAAAAGAAAATTTTAAGGTTATGTCATTTTAGCGCCAATCTATTAAATGGGCATATAATGGGAGAAAAAGCGTTTCATCGCTGACGATTAACTGGCCATTTTTCCTACCCGTTTGTTAAGATTCTGGCTATTTCATGATAGACGAATTTCTAGCAGGGAGAATATACGTTTATCCATGTAAATTCCGACATAATATAAAAATTCACAAAATAAATTTTTTTTTAAAATAAATATACAACTGTAATACTGAATTATTTACTAAATTTACTTATTTACAAAATAAATGTACACTTTAAATTTCAATATTTAAGCAGATCATTCGCATTGAAATTCGAAAGCCTAATTTTAAACAATCATACATCGAGCTACTGACACGGTAAGCTCATAAATCAGAATTCGGTATATGCCGTAGTCAATAGATTACACTACCATTGGTAACCTGATTTTCGCTTAATTAATAATTCGTATTTCC
Source organism: Torymus tubicola (assembly GCA_035583055.1). NCBI lineage: Eukaryota > Metazoa > Arthropoda > Insecta > Hymenoptera > Torymidae > Torymus > Torymus tubicola. The sequence continues at coordinate 18,072 of JAWWEQ010033961.1, forward strand.
AATAATACTTCCGATATCAAAATCTTCGATGTTACTATTAAAATCCGACTATTACATTCGAAATCAAATTTGATAATTTCACAAATTAATCTTGTATTCTGATTTTATGAAGCCCAAAACAATTTTTTTACGCGGACTCGGTTATACGCGAAAGGAATTAACATAGTATAACGAGTTTTGGAGAGTCGACGAAAAAATGCATATTTTAATTCTCGACCGCGATGCAAAAACCTCCCCGTATTTAACATTCCATTAAAACTGCATACAACTTTGCTTCGCTGGCGCGTGACTCCCTTTGAGCGCGAAACAGTTTCACCGGCGCGCGCCAAAGAAAAAGCTCCTCTACTGTTTTACAGCGAGAAGAAAGAGATCTTCCTCCGTGTAAGTTTCATTTCGTCGAGTAAAAAAGAACCGTCGTCGTATAATTTATGCGGGGCGCGGGGGGCGAAAGTCTCGCAGCGCTTGTACTTATACATTCGCCTAAGATCCGAAAAGTACTTGGCTCGAGAAAAACGTCTGCGCCCGTGGAGAACACATGCCCGGGCATTTTGTGTACGTCAGCACGAGCGTACATATAGGTATACATGCATACGTATGCGCACAGGTAGACACGTATATATACAGAGGCAAAAGTTCGGAACTCAATTCAATGGCGGTAGTGTCGAGTTCTCTTGCTACCGCCGAATTCGATTATCGAGCCGCCCAAAGCGCGCACGCAAGGGTCAAGCCACGGCTGAATTTACATGAAAGCTCGGCTTATGCAGATCATTGACACAGCGCCGAGGTCGATATACGCTCTCGCGCCAGGCTGAAAAGAAGTCATACGATTAATGCGCAACAGGAGAGCGGCCGCACCGCGATCGGATTTGCATTGTGTTCCCGTACAGCACTGGCAGTTTGGATTTTCCCGGCTAAAAGTTATGCGCAAAAAAGGACTTTTCTTTAATCAAAGTTTCAACTTGGTCAAGAATTTCAAATCTACTTTTAACAAGATCTTTTATGAATCGTCAAAGTACGGTTTCTTCTTGAATATCCGGCTTTTGACTTAACGGTATGTACTTTTTTGCCTGGCTTTTTCTTTAACCTACTTTGATAAAAGTTATTTGGAGATGCTCGCCTGTATTAACAGTGAATTTCAATAATGGAACTTTGAAAAATCGAATGTGTGAATTTTTCCGCAATAACCTGAGAATAAAAGCGATTATCCAAAGTATCTTAATTTATTAGATTTACGAAGTTTGTGCGCTACGTAAATGCAGATTGAAAGTCATATTTTCCTATATTTATTCTGAAAAATTAGGACAGTCATAAAAAATTTACGTTGAACAACAAAATTTAATGTTATAATACAGTGTAAATATATTAAGTTGAAATAATTCGAAAATTAACCATTTTACAACATTTCTTTTATTTGCTATTTATAACATTTAATAATAAAGTCATATATAGGCGTTAAGTACGATATTATATGGATAAATATTTACTTTTGAATTTAAAAAGTGCGTGAAAAATTTAATATTATATAAAAGGTTATAAAATAATATTAACGTTCTTTATTGTTGTGTTGATTCTATCTCACAATATTCATGTTTTACAATATTGCTCATCAAATGATATTGCAAGTTTTTATCGTCAATCAATAATACCGCTCTTTCTTCGTTTTATTATACCTATATACTAAATGATAGAGAGTATCGCACAGCAATAGTGCCCGGTAATAATTTTTATTTTAAATAGATTTATTATTTCGTGTACACGCATGCATACACGTTATTGGGTATGTATATAATTGATGTATAATTAGTAATACGTGTATAAAGCAATCTAACATTTTTAACATATAATAATCAACGACCTATAACACTATGTGTTTATAAAAAGTAAGAAAAATAAATTAATTGTATAGAAATTGTAATTATTAAAAGTACGTAAATATTCCATATATATTCTAAAACAGGTGGAATACTGCGTAATTATGTATTAATATACAATACAAACGCCTATATACTTGTAAACACAAATATACCATTTCCCCGTGAACTGTGGCCCAGTATATCTTAATTTGGTAGCCGTTTAATCAGGCCAATGCAAATCCAATTTCTAAACGAAAGCAATAACACGCTTCAATCAAAAGATTATCTCTAAAAATCGATATAAATAGACGCATTCCTAATATAAATTAATACAACTATAATGAAATGTATATAATGAATATACAAAAAGCACCCTTTCCCATCATTATACCGCCTTTTCAGCCCACCAATCACGAGCTCATGCCATTAAAATGTAACACGAGCTTCGAATCTATTAATTCTGCGAAACTACAGCGAAGAAAGACATATAGAGCGACACCGAGGCTAGGGGAAGCACGGATGAACCCACGCGTTGTTTGCGTAATCGACTCGAAGGAGGAGTGCGCGTCGAAATAACGGGTGTCATTTGCATGGGGATTAGCCTTGGCTTCAAACGAAATTTATGCGCGCGTGTTTTCTCCCGCGCTCGCGAAAATTGAGGCCTTTGAAGCGCGCACGCGCGTGCGCTGCAGGTCCCTGCGGAGACGAAATTATTTCGCGCGTGCGTTTATTGACTGCGCGACGGCCGCTGGCATATAGGAACATGGCTATGCGCTGGCGCAGGTTTGTTTTTTTTTCGCATAGAGCTGTTTTCGACGCACAAAGCTAGAGGGAATATTCAGGAAGCTGCTGATGGCTGCTGTAGTGTATATATACTATTATATATACAATATATACATAGGTGAGGCTGACGCGCGTTACTCAATTATCCTGTGTTAATAGTAACGAAGGGATGGTGACAAATAATGTGCAGAAAAATAGAATATGCGATATTTTTATAAAGCATTTGCAAACGAAATAAAATTTTTTGTAACTGTTTCTCGAAATACTAGAAACATGCAAAAAATTTGTATAGTATTCTGTTTCTTCCCAGAAAAAGCTTTGGAATAGTAATACAATTTTTGCGGTTATATATTTGGAATATCTTATGACATTTAAAATCAATACCACTGTTTTAAAAATGTGTGCATGTGCCCTGGTGGAAATCCAAAACATTTTTTACCCAATAACTGACTATTTATTTTAGACTTGGCCATAAAATAGGC
>JAWWEQ010033972.1:0-21189 GCA_035583055.1 Torymus tubicola
CGATAATCCAATATTCACTAGTGATACCTATAGAATGCCTCGTCAGTTCAAACCTAAAAGGCCGCAATTGGGATACAGTTATATGTGTGAGGTACACGATTTTGTTAGTAAAAATCCCAATTTAAAACTTGACTCAATTGTAAATTTGGTAACAGAATTATTATATTTACATCCAAGAACACAAAATTAATATAAGCGAATTTCAGATAAATTTTGAAATTCTCTGTTAATAAAACGCCCATAATTGTAATATACCTATAATACATGTTATTTTACAGTTAGTATTAAATATTAATATTTGTACGGAATGTATCAATTAAATAAATTGTTAATAAAAGGTACTGAAATTGAAAATATATGTATTTCTTTTATAATCTTGACCATTGAAAACCCATTCTTTTATTTAAATTTGATTTGCTTAGGCTAGTGAATTTCACATTATTACGAACCCTACCTTTTTATAGATAAAATGACGTAGATAAACATACAAATTTTACCAATTTAAATAAGTATCGTTTGTGGATATTTATTTATTCTATTAGTTTAATTTTAATGCGAACAGTATTCTTATTCCTTCATTGATAATTAAACTCGACAGACCCATTTCACGAAAAGTGCTAATAGCGTAGCAATGCAATTATAAAAAAAAGGTTTCACTCTATAATATAAAAAAATAACTCATATCTAATGCTTGAATCACTTCAAATGAATTAAAATTAATACACCTTTCCAACACTTTTAAACGTTTTTCTATAACTAGAATTTATTTACGTAACTAATATTTGTCATTAAATTGAAAAAAATTGTCAATTTTATCAAAATTTACTTTCTCTACAAACTTGATATAAACTCAATAGTTAGGATTTAATTTGACTCATAAAAGGAAGGTGGAAATTTACCGCAAATGTTAAAATATTATATTAATGAAAGGAATAAAATAAAACGCGATGGTGGATAATTAAAATACAAAAAAGGAATACACGGAAAAAATTAGATAAAAAAATTAAATTAAAAGTTATGTCCTTGTACGTAGTGGTCTCGTAAGACCCTCTAGGTCGTTTCTGTCTTTATATTATCCAGTGACACCGATGAGGGCTCGACAGACGTCACCCCCTATTTGCCTGAGCTGCACGATCGTCCGCGCTTGGCGAGGCTTAGGATTTCCCTTTTGTTCTTAGCAACACGTCGCTGTTCGCAGAGATTCAAACGAGTTCTGCTCTACTGAAAATCTGACACTTCCGCCAGAGCAATAGGCAGAAGGACCCTCGCCAAGACAAAATAACAAGAGACATTGTAGAGCACAACAAAAGAATCACCTCTGTAAGAGAGAGAGAGGGGATGATGTTTCCGCTTACTGATGGGCAATGGCCAAAATCAGTACATAAGGCTGTCCGTTCCTCTTTCAAGTCTGAAATAGGGTGCAAACATGTGGCCTACCAGGCGTCTCGGGACATCACGAACTTCCCCGAAGTTCAGATGCACTGAAATTCGCGAGTTTTCGAAAAAATCGAGAGTAGAGTTCTTAGTTTATAACCCAAGTTTTTTATTTAATATTTCGTTGCTTTGACGATAGCCTTAAAAAATTATGGATTTACAATTCCAATGAATGAATTATCTTATTGAGTAGCTTGCATATGAGAAAGTAAGGATCAATAGCACGAAAATGATTTTTTCTTAACCAGAGAATACTTTTATACAATTTTTATTAGATTCGGAAACCGAAAAGTTCTGTATTCATCTTGCAAGTATATGCGTATACAGTGTTCTTTGACACTCTGACATTCAAGTCATTATTTTGTACGAGAATTTCAATCATTCAATGATTATTGTAAATCATTACTTTAAGTTATTGCTACTATACGCTTTTATATGCAATAATATACTATTACTAACTTCAAAACATTAATTATAGACAACATTCTAACGTCTGCATACTTGCAATTAGAAATTCAGTCGAGAAAAAAAAAACAAATCGCAGTTACGGGGCGCCATTGATTTTCGCATCTCGAATTGTAAAATCGCGAGCTTGGCTGTACAATGAGAAAGAGAGAGCCTGGGGCCGAGACCTTGAATGAAGTCAACCGAGCGGAGGAAAACCGATTTCGTGGTTGCGCCGTGAGCGCGCGCGCGAACTGAATTATTAGACGCCTGGAAAGACGCCGGATAGACATCTCTCCGGGCTCTGGTAAAAGTGGGTCAGTTTTACGTGTCTCACGCGAGCTGCTCGATCGAGCTTTGTCGCGAAAAGATGATCTGCGGCGATCGCGTCGCTCGAACGGCTACCAACGCCGGCGCGAGGTCTCAATCCAAGGTGACGCTTGCTGCGGTGCATGTGAGAGCTGGGAGCTTGACTATACAATTAAGAGAAGTTGAGTGAAATACGATTAGGGCGGGTAGATATATCAAGTCGTCAAACGACTCTTGGGCTTATAATCTGAAACTATAGCAATACAACATAACAGAGCCTTGTATATGCTAAATAAATATTTAATAATAGTGTAGTCAAAGTATTTCCTTAAACAAACGATTGAAAGTATGTCATTCCGTTAAGAGTAAGATCAAGATGGAGTTGTAAGTACTATGCAAACCTTGCTCTACTGCATTATTATCACGTAACTAACAATATTTTATTATATGTTCATTCATAAAAACAAGAGTATGATTTAGATGAAATTACGAGTTGCTTTATAAAGTTCCAGAATAACCTTTCGTTCTTATAATTCTTTAGCTCTGAATTACAACTGATAGAAATTTTATTTTTCTATGAATATTTTAAAAGAAAAATTATCGTAGGATAGACGTAAAGGTTCCTGTGGCATATATCTTTTATTAAGGGAACTCTATTGTATACTTACGAGCGAGTAATCACCCATTCTGATGCAGATAGTTTTCGTTTTCAATGCGGATAATCGAATTTGGAGATGTATTAAAAAATCAATCATCATATTTACATTCAGTAAATCAAAATACATGAGAAAATTATGCTCTGAACAGAAGGATAGACAACTATATTTGTGTATACTTCTGTAATTTCTTCAAATAAATATTGCAAAATCTCTTGCGACCAGATAAAATATTTCCCTTGCCTTCCATTAAAGAGGAACCTGGCCGCGAAGTCGTAAAGCGACCTTTAAATTATAAAGCACAACGCACGCGCTAGACACAGCAGCGACTCAAGTTGAAATTTATTCAAGCGAGCTTGGCTCTATATCCACCTGGATTTGATTTGCTTCTTCTCGCGGGATTTGAAAGTGGCATGTGATGAAGCATTATTCAGCTCCGAATCCGAGCAATTACAAACATTATAATTTGATTATATTGAATTTCTATGCTTATGATACTATTGACAATATTAAATGGAAATTGCATAATAAATCACGCAGTTGAAAGTAAGGAATATATATAAAGCAGATTTTTTAAATTTCATAATAAAACAATGTAAAATCAGTTTCTATTTATAGATATATTGATTGGAATCGATTAATATTAAAATTAATATTAATTTATTCAAATTGGATTCTAAATTAATCCGAAACAGAGTCTAAAATGAATTTGAATAAATATAGAGCGATAACAATAGCGGTTCATTAAATTAAAAAGGAATTTGTTCCAACTCTACGTAATAGAAAAAAGCATAGTATCTCTTAATTTTTTCTGATATATTTCTTCTAATATATACACTTACCTATTATATGCAATTTTACAAATTTTATAAGCATCTTTTATACATAAATTAAAGCTCCGAAAATCGTTTAGAAGCATAAAATCTTCTTGTGTTATTTATCATTTAAATCAAAACTATGCATGAATTATCAATACTATTCTGTGATGATTTCCGTGCTTTATCCTAGTTGACAGTGCTCTAAAAGTCAAGATTAGTTGATTTTCACTCCTTTCTGACTTCATTTTGGTTGCAATTCGCAACTTCTACTAGAATACCAACAGCCTTCGTTAGATCAATATAATCAACCGCACGGCACGCGACTTTACAACACTTGCGCAGGGTATACGTACGCTCTAACTTTCCAGTCTCCATTAGTTCTCCGGCATCACCATCAACTCCGAGCAATGAACTATACCGAAAGAATTCCTCCGCCGGGCTAATTAAGAAGAGATGTAGTCGTGCTCTCAGTGACGAAGAAAGAAAAAGAGAGCCAACCAATGAATCAGACTTTAATGGACCACTATAGCATTGAAAAACGCGAGGCAGCGAAACTAATTGTCACGGCGGGAAGTCAGACGATTTTTTGAGATGCGCGCTCGCAGCTTTTAATGCGACCTGGCAACGAGCGAACGGAGGCGGCGAGACTCTCGAGGGCTGTACGAGCGAGCAAGCCTCTAATGGCCCAGAAACTTTCGGGGCGAGATCCGGTTACGTCCGCGCCCCCGCGTACGAAAGAAGCATCGCGAGCTGATCCCCTTTGAGCAGCCAAGAATTTCGGGGCTAATGTCGTCGCTGTAATCGCGAAATCGTGCATAGAGTGCAGAGCTTTCTGTTCAACTTTGTCGAGGTGATCATTATACCTATAATTTTGTATTTCAACTGTATGGCTAATACTCGTGTATGAAAAATTTTATAAAATTTATAATTTTTTTGCCATACAATTTGATACATGACTTCTATTATATCTAAAAAGGTAAAAACGCTTTTCGATCAAAATAAAATATTCATTTATTAATGTTCAATTGAAATATTTATTGATGAAATTAGCTATGAAATTTTTTTACAAAGTATATATTCTTCCTATTTTGATTGAACTTTATATTTTATTATAATTCTATATTTAGAATTATTGAATGAAATATTTTCACAATGATTTCAAATCATTTACTTCTTATTGATACAGATACATGACTTCTATTTTGAGCATGTTCTTTTTAATAAATTTTGATGTCAGCAGTTGTTCTTCCTACTCTTTCAATAACTATGCAATTACTTGTATTGTGCTTTACATATCCGAATCATAACAGCAAACAATAGATATGTGCAGACCACATTATAAATGCAGTTAGATGCTAATGAAACGAAATCGCAATGTATTACAGGTATTTGGTTATGCATGCGCACATCGACGTCTAAGCACTGACTATCGGATGCTTAACGACGTTTATATGTAAATCGGATGAACGTTTTGTCACTTACTGTATAAACACGAAGGGTCGTACAATTTCCACCTGCCAATCCGTCATATACATGTGCATATTTATTTTAGGTAACTCTTATTTAAAAACTTCATTATGGATTGAAAACAACATTAATCTTGATGAATTCTATATACTAAGCATCATAATACCTCTACATTTGACATAGTACATACACGTTACTAATGAGTAATGAAACGTATGAAAGTCGACAATGTTAGTTATGTACATAATATTATATAAAATTTACTCATCGACCAGATATATTTGAAAAGCCAAAAAAAGTTTATGGGGCAATTCCATCTATAAAAGGGAGCTAATTCAGAGCGTTATCAAAAAAATTCATTGGTGAATGCAACAGGAAGGTATAAGAAGATACAATGGAAAGAAAAAAAAAACGAAACGAATGAAACGAACTTAGAGGAATAGGAGCGGGCCTGCAGTGGTAGAAGTAACTAATTTCACTTTATTGATTTTATTATTTGTAATTAGCAAATATGTATGAAATATATTAGAGAGCGGCCACAATGACATGACAGAACATGTCATCACGCTATTCTATTCGCTCTCTTATACTATATAGTATATACTCCCTTTTATAGATCGGTACTTCTTTATTCCAAAAAAACACTACTTACTAAATTTATATTTGATCTACCACAACAAAATAATCCACGCGCGTGGCACGCGTGCTTGTTGATTTTCTAGTATATTAAAAAATATTAAAAAATGTATTTAAAACTATTAGCATAAAATGTGCTATTCCTTCCTACCTTAAAAAAATGATGGGTTTGTTGTGAAATCATTTTATTCGTGATTTGATTAGTTGAAGCATATGGGTTGCTAGGTTACAAAAACAAAAGTGGAGCGCGAAGCGGGCTTAGAGATGACTAGTTTCTTAAAGTTAGTATGCATATATGCTAGATTCTCCAAAAAAGTGGAAAAATTATTCCAGAATTTTTTTTTATCAAAGTGATCAGGATCTTCAATTTTTTTTCCACTTAGTATTTGAGCTATTTTAAGGTTCATTCTTTTCTATTTCCTTATTTATTTGTATAAGAAATAAAAAAAACTTTATCTATTTATTACAAATAGTTTATTTAACAGAAATTATAAATAACATTATAGTGCAACATCTACAAGGCTCGGAAAACGACTGCCGTCAGGCGCTCATTACATGCGCTCGTCTTTTTCTCATGCGCTTCGTCACGAAATCCATTACGCTCGCCTTATATTTCGCGGTGTTCTATTTTAGCGCTTACACTATATAAGTAGAATAAGAATTAATAGGTAGTTGAGCTTAACTATTAATAGAACATGGTTTTTTCAAAGTTAATGTTTAAAAAGGTCAACGGAGTTTCGCAACTATTATTATTTAATCAAAAATACGACTACAGTCCTGACTTATATATAAGTATACAAAATAACAAAGGAAGATTATTTTCGTTTCTCATTATGATTATATACTACTTATAGATCTTCCGATGTTTTTATATGAATATAAAATAAATTTCAAATTTTTAATTCTACAGACTAACTTTTAAATATCTTCTCACTTAATATAATAAGAAAGATATTTTTTAATTTCGCGTTTCTCGGCATCTAACGAAATCAAGAACTCCCAGTTAGATTCTTATTATAAGTAGCTGTATTCATAGATTTACAAATCGCGTGTTAATACACAACTATACACCAAAGCTCACTTGTCATTCAAACAGGTCTCCTTTATCTTAAGCTCGTCTTTCAAATAGAGTTGTCTACAAGGCTCCGCAAAGACTCTCATTCATCTTGCTCGCTTTAAGACATCCACTCCGAGCAATCAGTCGATACGTTCAAATTACAAATTTATATCATAAAAGTTATCTACGACTCGCAGAGACGCAAATTAGTTTTAACCGTATAGTTATTTAATAAATGTTAAATAATTATAAAAAGCAAACGCAAATGTAAGTGCCTTTGCTCAGGTCAATCGTTTTATCTGTTGTGGATGGACCTTTTGTGCGATATATAGTATCACGTCTGTTCTATCTCAGTTCAGCAAGGTCAACTTTCCAATGTTTCGTCTAATGAAAAGCATTCAAATTAGCTGACTGCATTATCTAAAAACTAACGATTCGACGCCAGAATTGCCGATTTCAAATATCCACTGATCTCTCTTTTCGCACGCTATACAAAACTTTTTCAAGACACACGTCTTCGCAGGATTTATACGGTCATCAAATACACATTCACTCACATTTTCATTTCATTTCTTCACATTGCTTTGCCAGAGTTTTGCCTGTTAACCATACTCTTAAAAGGAAGAGGGTTGGGTTAGGTTAATAAGGGCCGGTTTCGGCCCCCTCCAAATTTGACCAAAACCTGTTGGAAAATATTTATTATTGCTAACAATGAATTTATAAAATCATTCTCTCTTAAATAGTTACTTAAGGTTGGTACAATGTCATATAAAGATCAAAATAAATAATTTTATCTCAGAAGCCGATAATCAAAGTCACTTAAGTAGTGCCCAATCAATATCCATTAATTATGGTAGATGTTTTTTTCCCAAAACTATCAGTTTCTGTGTTAAAAATAATACTAATTTTGACCATTATATGACATTATATCGACCTTAAGTAACGTCATTTAAGATAGAATGGTTTTATAAATTTATTTTTAGCAGTAATAAACAATTCCAACAGGTCCTCAAGGCCGAAATCGACTCTTATTAACACTCCTCCTGTAGTACATTTTTTTATAAGATGTAAAATCTAAAAACTACTATTTTGTAGTTATAATTTTATGACGCATTCTCTATTTCTTTGTAATAACGAAATTACTTTTTTACTTAATATGTTTACATTGTTACATGATATCAAGAGTCAAAATTAATATTTTTTCTAAAACTTTGCAAAAAAGTAAAATACGTCACAGACGTAACAATACTTTTCGAATTAATATCTTGTTCAAAAAACAAGATATTAATAATTATTAATTATAATTATTAATTATAATTATTAATTAATTATAATTAATGGCCATTTTTAGAGATATTAAAAATTATCAAACAAATTATTAAAATTCTCATTCTTTTAAATTTCATGTTTGTATTCATTATCTAAAATAACTCATTCTTTGTTAAATTTCTAATCATAATGAATTTATTTAAGTGGTTTTGTCCTCATTCATTATAGCATCTACTTACAGATTTTGAAATGAATTTTAATATTTTTATAAGATTTTCATATCTATATCACTGATTAAAGAAAGATTATCAATAAAGATTTATTGTAATATAAAAGTTTTTATAACCTGGAATTTAATTATAAATGACAATTCAGACATAAATTACGGCTCTCAAAGATCTTTTAACCTTTATGTCTCTTTCAATTTTCAATTTCCATTTATTTCTTCCGAAGCATATCTATGGCTTCAATTTGCTTCCTTCGTTACTCTAAAGTTTATTGCCATGTAAGTTCTTTTAATAAGAAATTAAACTTTCTTGCTTAACAGAATGACTATAAGAGCAGAACGTAATTTCATAAAACATTGCATGTGTTACCTGTATGCTAATTTCAAAAAGGTTACCTTAATCGTATCTTTATATAAACAAAACTTGTAATGCAACGCTATAATAAAATAACTCTAAAGATATTAAGAGTAGGATCAACGTGTTTGAATTGAAAAATAAACAAAATTAAATTGTTAAAGTAAGAGAAAAAAGAGAGAGGCTAGTGTTGCCATAAAGAGTAGTTTATTTATAGGCATAAAGCTTTACAAAAATATTTGTTAAATTACCTGCCAAATTTTATTGTCAAATACGTTCCGTACCAGTAGAATTAAAATTAGATCGTTAGCTAAGAATTCATTTAGTAGTCAAGGCATAATTATAAGATTGAGCTTACCCAAGCAAAGCAACGCGTTGTTTTAGAAATAATAGGGAAACAAATTTTGATGATTCGGATATTATAATGACTAGAGATTATACCGGCATTGCAAAGAACTTGCAGAAAGCACAGATTATAAAAGTGCTTAGCCAAGATCTACACTAAATGAAATAATGTATTGAATTACCTACTATAAAGAAGATTAGTTACAAGGGTATGAAGTTGATGACGATGTGAGAAAAGAAATATTGAAAATTAACGTATTCTTATGGGGTTAATAAAAATTAAAAAACCTGTAAACTACGATTCCGTCTAAAAATATTACCTTTGAAAAAGTTTAGTTTGACCAACATCTGGGATAACGTTTTTAAATTACGTCATCAAAAAAATGATTTGATGAAAAATTTGAGAAAGGTTTGACAAATTTTTAAAAAATTTTTTATTGGCTCATTGTATGAATTAAACTTTAACAAAAAAAACCGTTGCCAATTAATTGCAAGTTTATAAACACAGCAAAATTCAAACGCGCTTCGGGCGTACTTATTTCATTTTGAGGTTATGAAGACTGTTTTTCATGTTTCCAATGATTCAGTTTTCATTAGTTTAAATGATAAGATAATTATACACATTTTTTAAGCAAAAAATCAAATTTTTTTATTCTATTCTAATTATTTTGTGGTTCTATAAATACTTGAGTTTCAAAATTCAAATCTAGCCCATTTTCAATTAAAAAAATTCAAATATTCGCGCTTAATTTTCCAAATAACCAATCACATCAAGTCTTTAAATGAGCCACTACATCCGGCCATCATTTTTTTAAGAGTGGATAAGTATTTATTAGAGATGTAAAGGGATTCAATACACAAAATACGAATTGCAATTTAGTGACATTAATTCTAATGTATTTTTAGCTAATCAGTCTCCCTTGTCTATCTATTCAAATGTTCATTACGCAAATAATTACTGATTCCGTTAAATCAACACGTGAATTGAGTTCTTTGCTGTTTGATGATATTTTCACTAAATGAAATGCTTTAAGCGTGTCGGCTTATGTAAATTGATCATTTAACTTATTCAAAACTATCATTATACTGCAGAGGAAACTAATGTTTATTTTAAAAATTATTCTAAATATTATATATTCCAAATGCTACTATGCATGTGTGTGGCGTTTATCCAATTTTCTTCTTCATTTCCTTCTTTTCTAACAAGATTAAAATTTTTAGAACCAAAAATTTAAATTAAAACATAACTAACCTGGCAAAATTTAAACTCATTCTTAGTTCACTTTTTAATCTGTACAAATGAACTAGATATGAAATACGGAAAGCAGGTCAGGTGCTATGAACGTCAGAATTATTTTCAGCGTTAATACATATACGCACAAAGTAAAATTTACTCGTTTCTCAAATTGTAGTACCCACAAGGAAAAAAGAAACTGTATTGCAATATGAGATTAGATATTTCGCAAAGCAATTGAAGACAGTTAAGAGAATAGTTGTACCTATTATCGGGCGAACTTTGATATATGTTGATTTCGATGATATTTTATTAATTTAATTTGGAAAGAATATGATTATAAAAATATGTCAAAAATTACAAAAAATAATGAACCCTTAAAATTGCGTCACTTTATTTCTCATAATGTACTCTGGTGTTGATCATTAACTATAAAATACAAAATATTTGATCTTGTAGCTCGCTGTTTTGGACTTTTAAAAAGCTCCAGACTAACAGAAAATTATCAATCATTGTCATGTGAAAAGTTATTTTTTAGTTGCCCCAATTAAAAGTATTTCTGTTCGTTCTTTTTTACTTGATACTAATATTTAACAAAGTTAATAATAGTTTATAATTTTGTAAAATATTGCGGTGACTAGTACCAAAAAATACTTTTTTCGTAACACTATAAAATGATAACATTCAAAAGAATATTATTCCTTAATAGACGCTTAAAGTTTACATGTTGTTTTGTCTTAATCTTCAAGTGTTTATCACAATTCATTCTATTAGGATAGTAGGGAAAGCCAGATGTTTTTCAAGCACTATCTCATCATTCCAATACTATCACTGTAAGAAAACTTCCATATATATATATATATAAATATACAATGTGTACATTTGGAAACTCAAAATGTAAACACAGTATATCTATATATATGGAAGTTTTCTAACAGTGTAAGTTGTAGCCACAGTTTTGAATTTCCATTGATAATAAATTAAAGTAAATATTACAATAAAGAATTGAGAACGGGCCCAGAGTCTACATCTTACTTGACTTCCACATAATTTTTTTTACAGAATTCCGTGTAATTTTCAATATATTTAATTTGAGAAACATTTACAGTAAATAAGAATTTATTTGTTGAAAAGATCCCAAAGAAAAATCTAAATCAAATAATAATAAATTTGAATTAATTTATTTTCGGTATGAAATTTAACATTATAAAATAAATTTATAATTTATAGTTTAACATTACAAAATAAAATATTGTCACCTCATATTTTTACACTTATTATGAATATATAAATGGATAAAATTTTTTATTATAAAATAATCATATGAAAGGTTTAAACATTTAAATATTTAATAAAAAATCGGAATTATTAACAAAAAATTTAACAGAATATTAACTTGTTAATTGAAAATTAATAGTATGCAATTTATCATCAATTTCAAATCAGAGTTATTCGTAGATCGATAGATTTCTTAATTATAAGTGATTTACGTTTCCTTCGAAGTATTCTTGCTCTTGTTCTTCTTCTATAAATAGATATATTATTTCTTTTTTCTAAAAATGATGAGATATAATGTGTGATATATAATTTAAAAATAAAAAAATTAATAATTTATAACTCTAGTTAACATACAATCAAAATTTCAATAAATTAAGAATATAAAAAAATAAATAGAGAAAACCGGGATGATAAAATATTATGAATTTCTCCACTTACAATATTTTTTGAGAATTGTATAATTATTATATTCTTACTAATTATCAATAAATCTTTACATATAAAATTAAAATTTTATATATAAATTAAAGAATTTTATAATTTAAGAAATTTATAATCAATTAAAGAATATAAACAAATATATATCGTAAGAGTGATTGTGTTTTGGAATACTACATAAATGCTTTAAAGGATAATATATTTGTATTTAAGTTTATAATCATAAAAATTAGCAAATATTATTTCTTACATAATATAGTATTTTGTTTAATTGTCTTCAAAGTTATATTCATTAGACTAACATATTTTGCATGTAAAGGCATTTAATATTTTATTCAATTAATGCTGATTGTTGTTCAATGAAGAAAATATAACTGGTTTATTGTCACTAGAGTAGGATCAATACGAACTGGTTTTATGTGAGCGCTATTCAATGAAGAATCCGATAGTGGTATTGGTGGTTCGATTGGTTACACACTAGCGGTCAGCGTAAGTAAGAGCCTCGTACGATATCTAAAGCATGGTTTTCCTTGCAATCCAATCGCATTTATTTACTATCGTAAACATACTTTGCAGTATTTTGCGCAATATACTTATTATTTTTTAAATATGTATTGAATAATTCACAAGATAAATACTGATATTACTTTTAGTATCACATATTTAATATTAGAAGTAGTTGTTTCTTGAATTAATGAAAGAGCGACAGTCTAATTTTATTGTATTTTATCTTATTATTTGTGACGAACTCATTTCTTTTTAACAAAATTGTGCCAATACGTAGTACTTCATACCACGCTTTACGCTTATAAAAAAAAAGAAATAAGATTACGCACACGCTAGCTGGGAAAAGCTGAAAATTGAGGATATTCATAAAAGACCAGTACGCACATGTATCGATCCTCTCCACTTTCATAAGTTCAAATTTCAATACTAGGTCCAATCTTCCCCTGATAAAGTACACACTTTTCAGGCTACATCTACATTGAAATGCACTTTGTCTGTATGATTATTTTAGGTCCAACTCGACCGATATCACACATTTCCACGACAAGGCGAGAAATTCCATGTTAACGAAAACGAAAGAGAGAAAGGAGGATAGGCGAGAGTAAACGAAAAAAGGAGAGGAAACTCGTCCACCAAAGTCTGACGTGAAAGTGCAGTGCGGGTGCTTTGAATAAAGAAGCAATTTCATTCGTCTCGATCGTCATGATAGAAAAAGACGCCCTCTCACCGCACCGATAAAAAGAGAGGAAGAGATAGTTCGCGCGCGAACAGTTTTCCACCCACCAAACAAAACAATGACGTGCCGAGAAGTTCTCTCTTTATACTCTTCCTCAGTCTCTCTTCTCTCTCTCTCTCTCTTTCTCTTTTTTTCTCTTTTTTTCTCATCGACAGAGCAGAAGATCGCACGTCGCACACATTTTTCCACTTCGATATGAGAGGCACTATTAACGGGTATTTATGTAGACGTGCAGAAGGATTTCTCGAAAACATGTATACGAGAATCAACTTTTCGTATTTACTATACATCGGTTGTTTTTGAGTTTCTCAGATTTAATTGAAAATGAAACGCAAAATATTTGCAACTAATACAATTATTCAGTTAGTCTGTAAAACAGAAATTTAAAAGAATTTTAGACTGTCAGGTAAAAGGAAAATATACAGAATCGAGGAAACAAAAGGAAAACTTTAGGAAAAGTTAAAAAATATTTTTTGGATATATAGTAATATTTATTTTATTTATTGTAATATTTAAAAGTTTTATATTATTCAAACCATAATTTTGTACGCCAAAAACCAATTTTGGAGTAACTATGCACCGAGTTTTTCATCTGGAGTGTTACGTGGACGTCGAAGTTAAAACATACCACTGGCACAAGAACGTATTTTAATTTAAATAAAATGACAACAGTTTGAAATATAAAGAAATGAAAGATTTTTTGAAACAACGACAGAGAGAAACTTTTTCCACTTTAAATAAATTTACATACGAACTGAATTGCATTGGCAATAGCGCTTCCATTGGTAAAAGCCGTTATTTAATTTTCTACATTATATTGTATAAGGAAATAATTTATATAAATCTAAACATAATCGAAATATCGTTTCTCTATTCCGCGAAACAGCTGGAAGGCAAAGTCAACGTTAGGATCCCGCTACTAGATTATTTCTAATCCATATGGAGCTCTATGCAGATAGACAAAAGACATACACGACAATCCGAAATATATACGTATACGAGCGAGAGGTGACTGCTATATAGATATATATATATATATATATATATATATATATATATATATATATACCCGTGCAACACATCGCAAGGGGGCGCAAATATTTGCCGAGTTTGGAATCTGCAACCTCTATGATGCCTTCGCTGTCTACGCGCACAGTATGCGCGCCTCGCTAAAAACAGCCTCGTTAACACAGGCGAGCGCTGCCGCGCCGACAAGGGAATAATGTCGAGGTTATCGTCGTGGAAATGCCGACAAGAGAGAGAGCGAGAGGGAGAGAGAGTGCACGCGAGAGAGATAGCAAGAGAGGGAGAGAGAGAGAGAGAGAGACGACGCTTCTTCGTCCCTTTTTTTTCGTCGAACTCCCACCTATAACGCGGCGACGGCGGCCCTTTCCGCCTTCCCGCGTTAAACGCGTGCTTTTATACTTTTTGCTTCTATTTTTAAATTTCTCTGTGAAATAGATGCAAGAAAGGAAGGGTGGAAAAGAGATGCATTCCCGGGCGTGCCGTTAGAGCTCTATGATGTTCTGTTATTATTTTGTGCAGAGCATTTTGACTTTCGATCAATATTTAAAAAAAAAAATGTACACCACTGTTTATATATACTTTTAAGCTGAAAGTGATGTGATATTTGTGGTGTAGTCCGCTATTATTTACTCGAATTGTTTATTGAGTAAATATCAAATAAAGGACTGTATCTGGCAAATACTTCTTTTTATATAAAGCTTTCAAGTGATTATATGGCAAAATTCACATGAGGCAAACATTTGATCGCGTATTTATTCCCACTTTAAAGAAATAATGAGTAACTATATTGAAGAATTTAATAATTAATGATTTGATTGATCAGCATGTAATAAATTCCAGAATTTAATATTTCTGAAAGTTTATGGTTAAACTATAGTATTTAAAAATAATAATAAATAATAATAAATTCGAAAAAGTTGTATATTAAGACAATTTAGTTCTCTTGTTCAAAAATTTATCAAATTATCGTATTAATTAAAAGTCAGTCATACAGTAAATTTTTTTCATAACCTAAAAAACAAAACATTACCCGCTAAACGTTAATTCTAGAATTATAAAAGTAGTAATTATTTTTCTAAAAAATGTTAATCTTATAATTGTTTTGCTTGCCTGTTTAACGTATAAATTATGTAATGCTTCGGCAAGTGTGAATTTTCTTTGAAAGGGCTCCAGATTTTGCAAATCAGTTTTTAACAGTTCTATGAAAATTTTCAGTACAGCGGAAATCTTATTACTTACAGACAAATATATTGCAAGGCGCAATCTACTTACCCGGTGCAAAATCCACAGGTTTTTCTTGGAATTCAAGGCAGCTGTTATAAAATTGGCCAAGCTTCGTGAATGCACCACTCATCCTTCCAGTTTCATTCATCAGCATCCCTGAAAAAATATTTTGAAAAGAAATCTTTTATTTGTGCAAAAAAAATACGTTGATTCAACTTAGCACACTTATATACTTTGTTAATTGAAAGTCGCTTATTTATACATTTTTCTGTTAAAATACTAAAGTTTCAAATTTCGTCACAGAACTATTAATGTAGACTTCATATATTTCAAATAAGTTTGATGAACCTAATTAAAAAGTTTCTTTTGCAATATTTATTTTATACTAAAAAGGATTGAACAAGTTGGAATGTGGATACAAGCATTTTTTTTTATTAAAGAATCTCATATAAGTTATATAAATTTATGGCTTGGGAATGTAAATTAAAACAATATGATTTAAAAAAAAAAGTAATTTTTTTGTAGATTTGTGATACAAAGTACATGAAAACACGAAAATTTAAAAAAATAGTCTGAACACTTCTGTCGTTCGATTAAGAATGCCACGACTTTGCGCACTCGACGTAGTCGACTCTCTCTCTCTTTCTCTCCCTCACTCACTCTCTCACCGTGTCTTGTCGTCGCCTACACTACATTTTCTCACGTACATTTTGAGCGAAAAATCCCGCACGTATTCTAAGGCAAAAATAATGGGTTCATGTTCCGATCGACATTCAAGCTCAAATGCTTCTGCCCATTCACTGTGATAAAACTGTAAAAATTCGAGTTTCTTTGAATCTGAAGAGAGTCAATTAGCTTATTCTCGTGCATCAAAATGTTGATTTGATTAAAAATCATACATTATCAATATTACAATTACATTTTTTTTAAATGTTTTGAAATAATTTTACTTACGAAAGTGAATCCCGCCCCGCTCCTTTCCAAAGGAGTGTATAAAGTTTCAAAACCATAAACGACCCGTTTACATTTTTTAGAATTATGAAATAGCAAACTCTTGTACCGTTACATGAATTCAAAGTTGAGCATATAGATAGGTAGATTTATGTATTTTCTTTTACATTTTATAAAAATCAATTGCGAAATGTGTGCTTCGAAATTTACACTTTTTTAAAAATATCGAAATGATATTTTTAGTATTTTTTTCATATATGAAATCATTGACATGACATTCTAATATTTTATAACATATTATCAAAAATGTTCTTGTATGCGGTAGATAGGCTATAAACAACATTTTAGTATTCTTTTAGGAAAATGCAAATTCCTTGTATAATAATATCTTGAAAATAAACCTAAACTAATGATAACATCAAAGTTGTGTTACCGCACACGCATAGGAGCTTATCAATTTTAATCATCGAATTGACTAGTTATCCTATATCGACACAATATTGGCTCGGTTGACAATTGCTAATTAATCAATGGCCCGGTTCGATTCCATCCGCGCTATGCGACCACTCCATTCCGCATTTCCCCCCTGTGGCATAGTCGTCGTAGTCGCCGATGCCAAATGACTAAAAAGTCAACAAATAAGCGCGAGCACGTAACCGCAACGGTGCATTACCGCGCGATGATCCGAACCGCGTAGACGGAAGCGTGTAACGCGCACACACACACAATGGTCGCTCACTCGCGCGATATCGATCAGCGCGTGAATTATTTACAGTGCATGCTACGAGCGCGTACGTGAGCCTTGTATACTATAGATACATTCTCCAAGCCGCAAAGCTCGCGCGTAGACCGCATTCGCCGCATGGAGCCGCAAACGGCTTACAAGTCGCTTCGCGATCTATTCTCGCGCGCGATCCGTGTATGTAATGCTATAGTAGCGTCCTGCTCTCCGTCGCGCGTAGGAAAAAAAGGAAAGCGCGCGCGTGTAGCTTTCTGTATTCGCGTATCTATATATATAGGCTCTTTCAACGAAATTGGATGTTTCGAGAGTGGCTGATTTCATTCGAGGGATTTATGCTTATTTATTTCCGGGTCAGCGCGACGATGGGGGGATATCTGAAAAGAATTTTTAGTTACGAGGCCGGTGAAAGCCGGCTATGGGAAGCTCAACAGAGCTGATGTTTATCACGAGGCCGCTCGCGCTTTTCATTTATCTGGAATGTAAATCAATATCGGGAGCAGTGGGAGAGATCTCTGAAAAGGCTATCGTAAAATTAGCATATTTGGCAAACAAAATTTTGCAAGGGTAGAAAGCAAATGTAAAGTGTGCGGTTTATTGGATGTGGGCTCTTTGTCGAAATGCTTAATTTATGCATGCTTATAATGCTGTGTATAGAAGAGAGTCTACAATAAGTAGCTGTTACTAATAAAGTCCATGTCTGCAATTATATCAATAATATCAGTTTATTCATTATAAATGAGTTTGGATATATATTTGATTCATTTTTATAAAATGAGTATGATATAATGAAAATAAAATTGGTTTCATTATGGTTTCAAACTTACAACATGAACTCATCTATTAATAATGAACAATGTTATTGTCGCGAAAACAATTTCTACAGATCTATGCAAGAAAAGAAACATCATTTTTAATAAGTCTTTTATTTATTTTTATAATACACGATGGATAGATTAATCTCTATACCTTGATTATTCTATATTGGTTCTCCCTTGCTTTTTGATATTTATTCATATGATACTTTAACTAGTTCTGTTGCTATCTTATCCGTATTTTCAAACATTATAAGTTATTATTTCTTATTTTTTTCGGGTGCAGAAACAAGTTTTTCTACCAAACTCTGCAGTAAACAATATTTAAGTTATTGGCTTGGAAATCTCTTTTTACCATACAGGTGGTTCTAAGAAAGATAAACAGCTGATCAAAAATTTGTACGGTTTATATTTATAAATATTTTATCATTTAACTTGTGCAATATTTTCCTTGCTTAATTCATAAAAAAAAATATCACAAACCATTCTACAATCGACAAACACATCAGACATCATAGTTATAATAACAATTTACTTTCCATTTCCTGAGGATGTAGGACAAACAGACTCGATTCAGAGTTAGCGCCTCTCTCTCTCCCTCTCATTCCCACTCTGTCCCACACTCTCTTTCTCGCTCCAAAGTCCACATCTTTCCCAAGAGCGAGACAATCTTGTTCACGTATCTTCAGCCGCAGAAAAGCGATGCAAACGAATACGAGTCCAATCCCCCCTCCCCTCTCCTCCTTTTCCTGGACAATCGCATTTCTTCGCACACGAGCGCTCATCCGTTCGCGAACGTGCCGTGAAAAGACAATCGCTGGTGCACGCGCGCGAGCGTACACAGATGCTATATAGGTGGGTATTTTTCCGGGGCGACTTCTTCTCCTTTTATCTCTTCCAACATAGTAGTCTATAAATAAAATATTGGGAGTTGCCCGATATAGACACGCGCATATATATATGTATGTGTGTGTATGTGTGCGGGCGACGGCTTGTCGTAATGCGCCTTTAAAATCGCGGTCTGATGCAGCACGCAACTTACGATCGCACCTTTTTATCGGTGAATAATGAATGGAAAGCCGAACGTAGCGCATGCAAAGAATATATAGTTGGATGGCGGTGACGCTCTTCTGAATCGTTATGCGGATGCAACCGCAGATTTATTTTGAAAACGGTGGGAAAATATCGGATAGTCGAGAAAATGCTTGCCACGGATTTCATTTTAAAATCAAAGATTGACATTATACACCGATTATAATTTAAAGAAAAACGATAGTAAAAGTTAAGTATTGGAAATATTATAATATGGAGAATCATGCAGAATAATTCTTTGGCTTTATAAAGAGTAATACTGTCATGTAAATAGTCCAAATTTGCTTTAAAACCGTACCAACTTACAAGGAAGGTATCCGAGGTGTCCCTCGCCGATTTCAATAATTTTTGGATATGTTATAGAACATGAAAAAATAAGAGATACGTATATTTTTTTATCTGCTGAAAAGAACTTTTAGAGGGTGAAAACTACACCTATAGTTCACCCCGGTAAACGTATTTTTTAATATATTTCAGGTTCTAATTGATATTCTACAATGAAACAAAATACAAATTACTCCTTACTAAAAAACAAAGCTACGTGATATAGTTTCAACCGTAAGGGTTGCAACTCCTATTTTTTATATTGTAAAATATTTTTTGGGAATTGTATCATCAAAAACTTATAATATAGACTAACACAATTATGACAGATATTTTTCTTAACAACATAATATAAAAAATTGACTGTTAAGCTTCATCAATCATTAAATTTTACACAATAATTGATTTATTTATGTACGCGTATAGACCAGGTTCTAGGGCCATTGAATAGTGGATAAGCGTGGATCACCCATGACGAATAAAAGCTAAACAGGTAGGCATTCTTACCTTGTTGACTTTTGTTATCATTTACTTTTCTATTTTTATTTGCTCTAGATGGAGTACACGAAGCTGAATATCAAATACTTCCATATTTACTTTGAAATCGTGATTTGTGACTTCTCATTTGTTTACGGTTCTATAGCACTAAAGTGTACAATGTAAACTTAAAAAATATTTCATTCTCTTACATCAGAAAGTAAAAGTTTTAGCTTTCATATTGATGTAACAAATTGTTTTGGATTATATTATTATAATTATATAATTATTTATTGTATTAATTATATTAATTATTTATTATATTATTGTTATATAATTATTTATTGTATAAGATTATTCGCTTTGAGAATGCAATATGATTATGTGGTTAGCAATCATTATTAATAAGAAAAAAATATATTTTTCGCTCAAAATATCAATTAGGTATCTATTCAAAAATTATGTTGTAGGCGAATTTTGTATTTGATGATGGTTGGGAAAAAAATTTGAAAACTCGTCAACATTGTTTTTCTATTTTATTAAAAAAACTGCTTTTATAATTTTTTTTAGTCTATTTTATAATTTTTTTTATGATACAATTCGCAAAAAATAAAGATTTTTCGATATAAAAAATAGGGGTTGCAACCCTTAGGGTTGAAACTATATCACGTAGCTTTGTTTTTATTAAGAAGTAATTTGTATTTTGTTTCATTACAAAATATCAATTAAAACCTGAGATATATTTAAAAACACGTTTCGGGAGCGTACATTGTGCTTAAGGGTGGTTGGTAAAAAATCTGAAAACAGATCAACTTTTTTTCTATTGTATTAAAAAAAATAGCTTTTATATTTTTTTAGGCTATTTTGTAATATTTTGATGATACAATTCTCAAAAAGTAAAGATTTTTCAATATAAAAAATAAGGGTTGCAACCCTTACGGTTGAAACTATATCGCGTAGCTTCGTTTTTTAGTAAGAAGTAATTTGTATTTTGTTTCATTGCAAAATATCAATTAGAACCTGAGATATATTAAAAAATACGTTTTCCGGGATGAACTTTAGGGGTAGTTTTCATCCCCTAAAAGTGCTTTTCAGCAGTTAAAAAAATATACGTATCTCTTATTTTTTCATGTTCTATAACATTTCCAAAAATTTTTGAAATCGGTGAGGGACACCTCCGATACCTTCCTTGTTGGAAATAGTGTTTTCGATCCAGTTTTGGACATAATATCTCGCCACAAAATAATGGCTAGAACCCTAGTAGAAATTTGTCTATACGAAATGGCCAAGAAGTTAGAAAATGGCTAGTAAAACTAGCTAATCAATGGCTAT
>JAWWEQ010033983.1:0-21185 GCA_035583055.1 Torymus tubicola
ATACGATAATAAGTTTTAAAATGACAATTTTACGAATTTCATCAACTTTTGACTAAGATTGTATAGCCAATACATCCGCACACTGCAGTTCGTATTGTGTTTTGTACATATATACATATACCCTGAGAAAAATGCTGTATTAAAAATTACTATAATACATAGTAACGTCGAGACATACTTGCAATATAAAAAAATTACTATGTTTTATAGTAAAAATTCTTATATACATTGTAAAAATTGTTATGTAAATAGCACTTTTTACTATAAAACATAGTATTTTTTTTATATTGCAAGTATGTCTCGACGTTAATATGTATTATAGTAATTTGTAATACATCATTTTTCTCAGTGTAGGAATGCGAAATACCATCGATCGAATTTGAGTGAAGTTTTCGTTGATGGGTCGTTGACCTGCGGTATCGTGCCTTTCCATTAAATTTCAGGCACACGCGCGAGGGGGGTGATGAATTAAAAAAAACAATTGGATGCGGCAGGCACGCGAATGTTTGAGCTTCACTTGTAACGAGGTATACAGTTGGCCGTAAGTGCGCGCGCAGCTTTGACTGTAAATCGCTGTTGGATTCGATGTTACAATGATTGATTGTCGAACAGGGGGTGGAAGAGAGAATTGCACGAGGATGCATTTATAAATAATTAAACGAACAATTTTGTAGAATGGCGAGTCTACGAAGAACGAGAAAGAATTTATATAATCCTTTACAAGGTATACGAAGAAGAAAATTGTAGTAAAACTCACTATTTTTTACAGAAAATGAGAAATAGAATTGTTTTTCGTGAAAATTACTAACAATTTCTATTCAAATAACAATCAAAATTCAAATTTAAATAACAAAAATACATACTTCTGAAGTAAAAATAATAAAATAATATAGTAATTTTAACTATAAAGTGTAGCAATTTATGAAAATATGAGAGACGCTATAAAAGTATAAATGTAATCCATGTAGCAGATTCATCGCAGAATGAAAACCGACATTAGTGTGATGTAACGCAAATTTACATATGTATAAAGCTTGTATTTATAAAAATAATAGTTTTGGTATGAAACTTTTTTTTTAATCAATTAATTTTCAATGTTACAAATTTAGTACATCTGTTTTTATTATACGAAAATAGTTTGTGGCAACACAAATTATGATCCTATAGCCATAAAATGATTGATTATCGTTCGAATTAATAAAAGAAACGAATATTTAATTTTTACAAAATTCAGATATCGTTTTTCACAAATCTAAATATGTGCTGCAGGGAAAGCAGATCAATAAGCTTCAGAATAAAACGTTATTTTGTCCGGATGAGAGTTATTGAAACGATGAATTTTTCAATGCACTACAAATTTAACCGGAAATCGAATATGAATGAAAAGCATGAACAATTATTTCAAAAGCGATTCAATGAATCAAAAAGATTTTGTGAAAAGAAATTTTAATATCATGGAAAAGCCCATTTTCACAATAGCTGAAATATAATTTGCTTAAAAATGATTTTCATGAAACAATTATTAGTATAACATGGAAGCCTATGGACGAAAGCCATTTTGTAATAAGTATTATAAAAATAGTAGTGGAATTGCTCGAAAGCAGAAAATTATTTTATCTAAATAAATGTTTGAAAGTTAATTTATTAAATGATGAAATTTGTAACTCTAATGGAAAAGAATTAGCATTTTCAATAAAAAAAACCATGTGTAAAAATAACACATACAATAATGTACCTAAAATATTTCTTGTAGTAAATATTATGCCACATTTGCAGTATTTATGGAAAATGTTACAGTTAATCCGCTCCTATATGCGTTTCTACCCCATATTACGTTCTTTACTTTCTAAAGTTGAATTAGTGGAAAACAACTACTAATTTATTAGTGCACACTCACTATTTCATATCGTAGTTTTTAAAAACTACTAATTTAATTAATAGTTATTAATAACTTGATTAGTAGTTTAAAAAAAACTACTAATAATGTAGTGAATATTCGCTAATAAATTAATAGTTTTTTCGACTAAAAATGATGGATCAATTTTCACTGATTCAACTTTAGCGAGTAAGTAAGTATATTATACCTTCGCGAATTCATTCAAATTCGCACGAGTCTGTCCAGTTCCGCTTTCTTTCCAATGGACGTTCACTGCGCGAATTTTGTCCAGGTTGCGAAGGTGGTGGTGCTGCGATCGATGCGCGAACTCCGCAGCGCTCTGCCGCTCGCTCGCTCCGCGCCCCCCCCACCGCGGTAGTCGCGCTGGACTAAAAGAGAGACGAGGCTCACACCAACAGCACACAGCCATCGCTCGGCAGTTATCTCTTACACTCCTTCCCTCGAACATACTCTGCCCGTCTCTTTCTCTTCAAAGAGTCTAACGCATGCGCATTGAATAGTAGCACGACGACGGCAAAGGCGTCTACAGTCTGTGTATATAGGTACATATAGATATATACACACACGTATATACAGTGCGTGTATATCAGCAGTATAGAGAGTTTAGTGTGTTTGTGCCTTTGGTGGTCTAACAACCCAAAACAGGGGGTGTCAGCTGTAAACTGATGTTTTGCGCGCTTATGTGTTTTAACGACGATAATTTCGTTGTCCACGGGTGAAGTGAACGAGGTGAGGTATACGTGGATACATCACGATTGCCGCCATGAGCCAAGAGAAGCTGTGCAAGTCCCCAGCAGCGGGACAAGAAATGGATGCCGACAAGGCGAAGGAAATAAAACCGTCGAAGAGGGCAGAGGCGAAGATGCGCGCTGCTAGATTTTTAGCCAATCTCCAGATGGAGTGGGTGCGCAGTCTTAGCCCAGAACGAGTGCTTGCCATTAAAGATTATACCGACTCGGTTACTGTGAATTGTAAAAAAGAATTGAAAATCCGTTACAATGTTAAACTGGATGAGGACGGCAACCATGATTCCAGGCCTCGTGTTTTGAAGTGGGAATTCGAAGTGATAACAACGTGTAAGTATGCCACTCATTACATACATTTATGTTTAAGTACTATATAAAACTGATTAAGAGGAGAAGGGATTTTTGTTAGTTAGGTTACTTTTTTTGTTGGCCTTCCTCTTCGAGTGACCAAAATCTGACTTGGGAATTCGAGGAGCAGAAACAGTTTCGCATGATATACTTAATTACAGAGTTGTCGTTATGTCTTTTAATAAATTGTAAGAGTCCTAGTATGAAACATTAGTGCTTGTATTATATAAGATAGTTCTTTTGTACCACTCTTTAAATATAAGGGGTGTATGTGAATTCTAAATATCTTATAATATCAACCATAAGTATATTAATGTCATTAATCATAATATATATTTTTTCAGGTCCAACACGACATCTAAAAAGGGTAGTGTTAAAAAATGATTTCGAACGAGAGAAATTTAAGATAGCAAATGTAACAGGAGGCCATTCTATTGCTAAAGTATGCAGTTGCCCATATTATGTAGAAATAACAGATACATGTCCGTCTACTGATGAACAAAAAATTAAATATACGGTAATTGTTAAAATGGAAACTGCAGAACTTGGAACTTATTGTCAAGATATTATCTTTGATTTTGATGGGGCTACAGCAATAATGAGATCTATATGTGCTGAATTAACAACGTCGAACGACCTGGAGAGTCTAAGCTCGGCCAAAGATTATTTACAATTTTTGGCAGAGACAAACAATATGGATAAAAACTTACCAGTACAGAAATTTGATAATCCTGGAAGTTATTGTAATTATTTAGAAGATACTTACAAGAAACCAGATCCAGATACTTTTTCTGTAATGTTATGTACACTAAAAGAGCGGGATCTTAATGTTGCAACATACAAACAAAGGATGCATGAATTACTATACCTAGAAGAAATAGCAATGCAAAACCATATGGCCCGATACAACATAGTGGCACTAGCTCGTCTATGTGTTGTCTATAGTGAAGTATTAGATGATTCATCAACTATGACAAGGTACCCACCTCCTGGAGAACTTTTTGCAGAGGTAAATTTTTTTATTAATCAATTTTTGTTTATCAGAAAATATGAGTTTAGTTATAAAAACAATTATTGGTTGAAACAAACAATACATTATTATATGTTATTAACAACATTATTATACTATTAAATAAAAACAGTTAAAGTTTATCTAGTTTTTTATCTTTGTGATTACAATAGTTTCTACATTTATAATTACTTTACAATTGCATTTCTTTTAAAGTTTTAATTTGAAATTCTAATTTGAAATTCATTAAAGTAGCAAATTTATAATAATTTGATATGAAATACTTTTAAAATTTCTCTAAAACACTTTTCTGAAAAATAATTTTGTTTTTTTTTTTATTACAAATAGTTTCCACTCGGTCGTGAAGTTACTGAAGACACACGGAGTGGACGACTTTTGCTTCGCAGTTGCAATCGAGTTATCATAACTCGCGTAAGATTCAGTAAAAATGGTGAACCGATCGTCGATAGTTTGAGATACGAAGCCGTAATTGAAAGGAAATTTAATCATATGATACTAGTACGGCTGTCACAAGAGTGCGTAAACTTACTTGAACTAAAAGCCGAAATGCATCTGCACCTATCCGTAGAATTCACCTTAAACAGAATACCTTTATGCGAGTGGCACAGGGCTATCGATTGCTTAGCCGATCCGCGCCTCGTTTTTCCTGATGAGCGACTATCCATGAATTTGAAGAGCTGCATCGAGAAGGGCGCCGTCTGGTGCGATGACTGGAATAAGATACTCAGTGATAAGTGCCAGCTGAACGAGAGTCAGAAAAAAGCAGTGATAATGATGATGACTCCAACCAACGTAAAGCTACCACCGGTACTGATTATGGGACCGTACGGTACTGGTAAGACTTCTACCATTGCGCAGGCGCTGAAAATCTTACTGCTCAGTCGGCCGAATACTAAAGTGCTTCTCTGTACCCAAAGTAACAGCGCGGCCGATTTATACATTAAAAACTTTTTCGACATTTGGTTCAGGGAGTCGGGCAATACAAGACTAAAGCCGCTCAGGATATACTACACCGGTCGTGCCGTCTACACTGTAAGTATCTCTTATTCTCGATGAAAATAATTATAAAGAAGCGAACTAATAAAACTAAAATCTTTCATCTTTATCCCTTGCAGGTATCACCAGCAGTACGCAAGTATTGTTTGATTAAGCAACCAACTCAACCTAATGCGCCGATCGGACCCTTCCTCGATCCCACGTCTGAAGATGTGGAGGCGCACAGTTTGGTAATTTGCACTCTCGCCACTTCGACTCGTCTCATGCCACTGGGCTTCGAACCGACACACATAATCATTGATGAAGCTGCGCAGGCATACGAGTGTGAAATTCTCCCATGTTTCTCAATGGTGACGGAAAATACCCGCATTGTTCTCGCCGGTGATAAGTTACAGTTAGCACCTGACGTGTACAGTGATCTAGCGCGAGATCGCGGATTGAGCAGTAGCATGCTTGAGAGGCTGGACTTCGCGTACGAAAACAGACATCCATGCCGCATTCAGCTATCGAAAAACTACAGGGCTCATCAGGATATCGTCAAACTGACATCGTTATTGTTTTATCTGAACCGTGTCGAGCCCGGCATAGAAATGTCGGTGTCCCCGACTTTCCGTCCCGTCACTTTTTTTGCATGCCGAGGCGAAGTTTTACAGGTAATGATCAATTTTTTACCTTGTCCATTTTTTTCTTTTTTTAACATTAGCGCAGTTGTTCGGGGCAGTTTGTTATAGTCAAGATGCGCATTACGCGCATGCGCGACTTACCGTTACAGCCTTTCTAATTTTCAAGATCAAATAGTAGTTTATCTTAATTTATTATGCTTAAACTTTATTTCTCGAAACTGTTTTTCAACAAATATTAGTTTCTAACCTAGTTTTAAACCAAACATTGCCCTTTGTGTTTGCAGGGAACTGGCGGAACGAGTTACCATAACCGATGTGAAGCAAAAATGATCGCTGATGAAGTATGTAAACTTAGGGAAAATTGGCCACATGAATGGGGCCCCTACGACGCCGAGTCTATTGGTGTTCTATCGCACTACGGCGAGCAGGTGGCGCAAATCCGTCAAGAGCTGCGCACTCGCTCACTGAGCAACGTGACCGTTGAACGTGTCCTGAATGTCCAGGGCAAGCAGTACACCGTGGTTTTCATCAGTATCGTGCGCACCCTGGAGGACTGCGACAGTAGCCAGCCGGACACAAAAGTCAACGATTACGGTTTCCTCTCAAATCAGAAACTACTCAACACGGCGATAACGCGAGCACGGTGTTCAGTTGCCGTCGTAGGCGATCATCGCGTTCTCCTCTCAGTTGGTGCCTGTCGTACCTTATGGCTAAGGTTCTTCCAGTTCGCCGATCTACGTAATATAACGTATGATGAAGTGCTAAGGATCATTAGCAGCGAAAGTGCGACGAGGTCCAGACAGTTGTCGCTGAATCCGCGTGCCGTGGAGTTTGTGCCGAGCTCAGTGAAACCGAATCCCGTGTGGATTGAATA
This sequence comes from Torymus tubicola, assembly GCA_035583055.1. NCBI lineage: Eukaryota > Metazoa > Arthropoda > Insecta > Hymenoptera > Torymidae > Torymus > Torymus tubicola. The sequence continues at coordinate 6,515 of JAWWEQ010033983.1, forward strand.
CGTGCCCGTGACGCGCAGCTGTCCAGTGGTGCACTGTCCCAAGATCGCCACACCTACTAATAGTGCCGCACCCTCGTCGAGTGACAATGATGACGAGAGTGAAGAAAGTAACAGTGAGAATGTTTAAAATGAGAGTGAGTGAAGTGAACTATGGTGTGTTGACCGATATGGACACCGCGCATGCGAGGAGCGCTTTTTACTTAATTCTTAAGGACTGCTTACGAATGTGGTCGACGTTCGTAGGTAACTTCGGTGAATCCTTGATATTCAAGGAAGGTTGATTAAGACAGATGCGAGCATCGTTATCATCAAGCCCTCATACAAGTATATTTTTCTTTAATGAACTTTAGTCTGATGAATCTCGTAGATTTTTTTCTCGCGCGCCCGTTAATCTGTCTTTTCACATGTACTATACGTAAATGTTTTTTCTTTTTTTTTCTTTTATATTTTAAATCATTTAAACCTGTGTAATAAAAGAATCACTGTAATTATATATACGAGAAATATTATTTAATAAAGATGAATATACATTTATTTTACAAATAATGGATTATACATTAACAAATGCTTTTTACCCTCATACCTTCCAATTTAATATACCATCCTTCTGTTTCATCATTCTTAATATTTATAAATTTTAATGTTTATTTAAACGACTGCTGATTAAAAGAGTAACATTAGACAAATAAAATAATAACAGAAGCTCCTTAACAAGAATGAAAAAATAACTCATTTAAGAAGAGGAACTTTCAAGGAAAAGAGTATTGCATTAGAAGCTGCTGTTATTAAAACGCGTTATTTAAAATTACCTTCTACACCGGAAGATGAAAATAAATGCATAAACGAGAGATTGCCGCTTATAGTCACAGTCAGTGAGTTATACTTGCGAGTATACGTATGAGTGTAAAAAATAGGTTGTTTGAAGTCATAATAATCCATAAACTAATGATAAATTAAACACTATATTCGAAAATTGAATTACAAGTTTTGTATAGAAATGGCGAGGACAACTTTAACTCGGAGCTGTTACAGAACTCTCGCGTTACTTCAAAATAAGGACATTCAAATGCATACAAAATTACAACGAATTTTCTTCATTTGTACTATGCTATTTTAAACGTTACCCTTGGAATTTTACAAATTTTTTATTACCCTCTTATACATTATTAGATATACTATATCTTTAGACGAAAATCTAATTATCATATAATTTCCAAGATACACCTAACTAATTATCTGCCAATATAATCTCACTAAAACTCGCACAATTCCTTACAATTAATTATTGAATCATTCACTTTGCGTACAGACGTATGTAATGCCTAACTGCCATATCACCTGACTTTTCCTTATACACTATATATATGGCCAAACCGACAGGTCAAAAAATCAGAAAATATTCTGCTAGTCATTCTGGATATCCCTGAATTTTTAAATATTTTTTGACCTATACTTTTGGAAATATAAGAGGTCAAAAACTGAATTTTGATAATTTTTTGCATTTTTGACCGTTTTTCATTAATTTATAACTCCTCAAGGAAGCATTTTTCACGATAGATACAAGAATAGTTTTTTTGTAAAATTTTCTCAGCTTTTCAATAAAAATATTTTCAAAGCTGTATGTGTACACTGTCACTCACATACCTCCAAATGAAACATTAAAATTCAGAAAGAAAAAAACCGATCCAAGATATCTCTACCGAAAAATTTATGGAGATACCTTTTTATTGTACGAAATATCTGTATAAATCATTTTATAACCTAAAAAAATTTATTTAGGTTTCGATTTAAAAAAAAATGTTTTATACAGGTTCGAAAAAAATATAATTAAATTCTACGAAAAATTACAAGAAAAAAAAATTTATGTAAAATATTTCGAAATTTTGCTTCGTTTTTGAGCTAAAAATTAATGAAAATTCTAAATTTAATGATGAAATTTTATCAATATTAAAGGATTTTTTTGCTCAAAAACGAAGCGAAATTTCGAAATATCTTACATAGACTTTTTTTTGTAATTTTTCGTAGAATTTAACTATATTTTTTCAGACCTATATAAGACATTTTTTTTTTAAATCAAAACCTAAATGAATTTTTTTAGGTTGTAAAATGATCGTGTGCCATTCTGGGATTTATACAGATACTTCGTACAGTAAAAAGGTATCTCCATGAATTTTTCGGTGGAGATACCTTGGATCGGTTTTTTTTCTTTCTGAATTTTAATGTTTCATTTGGAGAGTTATGTGAGTGACAGTGTACACATACAGCTTTGAAAATATTTTTATTGAAAAGCTGAGAAAATGAAAAAAAATCTTGTTTCTATTGCGGAAAATGCTTCCCTGAGGAGTTATAAATTACTGAATATCGGTCAAAAATGCAAAAAATCATCAAAATTCAGTTTTTGACCTCTTATATCTTCAAAACTATAGGTCAAAAAAATCTAAAAAAATTCAGAATTTCCAGAATGAGTAGCAGAACATTTCCTGAGAGTTTCAAGAAAATCTATTTTTTGATCTGTCAATTTGACAGACTTGGCCATATATATATATATATACACACACACACATACGTAACACGCTCAACCTAAAAATGTTATTAAACGTTACGCGATGCACCACGACGTTGCTCGCGCAAGCGAAGATGCTGTTTAGGCGCGCGGGAATAATTTATATTAAAAGTACGGGCACCTTCCGGCCTCCGGCACGCTGAGATTGCGGGAGGTGGAGTGGGTGGCAGGCGGCCGTTCTCTACCATTTCTGGCGCGGTTATAAAGCAAAGTTGTAATAACTTTTATACTATCGTTGAGATTGAGTCGAAAAGTATATATACAGGGCCGACGTATACAGTCATACATATAAATACGCGGGCATTAAAGCCATACTCCACACTCGATTACAGTGTTTATTTTTCGTTAATTCCGTCGCGCGGTAAAAAGCGTGTGGCAAGTTGAAGTTTTGAAGAGCAATATAGGGTGTTTAAAAAGTGTATGGGGTATATGAGTTCTTGCAATATATATATGTTTATTTGGTTGTAAGGTGGATCTAATGCTGGGAATGAACAAAATATAAGCAGTTAACTGATTTCGTAAAGGAACTGATTACAGTAATGAAGCGTTGTTTTTACTCACTTAAAAAGACTATCACTACAGGGTTGCAAATCGCGTGTATTGTGTATAGTTTAAAAATTGTGTGTAAATTGGTTTTATTCTATATACAAAAACTACACTAAATAAGTGCAAAAATGATAATTTTTGCACTTATTTAGTGTAGTTTTTGTATATAGAATAAAACCACAAAACGTGCCTTATAACTTTATTTACTTTAATGCTAGTACTACATAAATATTGTAAACTTTGTTATATTTTAATTACGCAGAAAAGTATTTTAACAAAAAACTTGTGACAAAACTGAATCGTATTTTCAACTGTGTATTCTAGTCCCACCTTTTACACTAAATATTTTGTATACTTCCGCAATTACATTCCTCATCATTAACAACTTTGAACGACAAAAAAAAAAGAAAAGAAAAAAATAATTATCATCCGTGCTCACTTTTTGTCTTTCGTATACACTTACATATATAGAAGATCTAGTTCATCCCTTTTTTAATTACAGTCTTTTTTCGCCTTTCGCAGCGCATCATGCGGGTTATATCCCTTGTTCCTGCGCTCGCGCGCACATATATACAGAGCAAGGGTGACAAACAACAGTGGTATATGCGCGTGGAAGAGCTTTCTCTTTATCATTTCGCGTTTTGCGTGCGCACGCGCGCTGGAATCTTTTGTGATGCACGCGCGAGTGCACAGAGCACAGCACCTTTTGCCCGTTACAGCTCCTTCGTCGTCAGTAATTAAGTGTAATTGAAAGTGTGGCTGTTTTTATTCCGTTAGTAAAAGACTCTCTCACTCGCAGTGAAGGTTTATCAGCACTGCTGCTAACTTTTTCAGAGAGTTTTTTTTTGCTTTTTTTTCGCATTCTATATAGGATCTGTTGTAAATTTTAATAGTTTTTTTTTAATCAATTTTATCGTTGTTAGAGTTTGGATTGGCATATTGGTGTGAAGTGGTTGTTTTATTTTGTTAATTGTTTTAAAATACAAGTTTGACACTAAAGTCACATTAAAGTATGTTGTAATATTCTCAAGTCAATCGAACAATTTATTATTTGTATTTCTTGCCAACGCTTAATGTAAATATTTTGACTAAAGTAGTAATCTGCCTAGCTAATGCTCCGAAATGACTTTTCCGCCTAGAGCACTCGCTCACTACCTGCTCAACCATGAAACCGTCAACACGCGTGACAAGCTAAGTCTCTATACCTAGCAAGCTTTAACATGTGAACTATTAGTTATAATAAATCTCCAAAGTATTTCTTCGCGCAAGAACAGTGCTATTATTAATCGCCCCACATTCTCACTCATCTCCACTTCCAATTCCATCAAAGTAAATATCCGCAGATGGTAATTTGTAAGGTATGAGAAGTCTAAAGAAAAATCGCGGATATATCAAAATCAGTAGTTCTACGGTAAAGAGATGTAACTTTCAAATCTACGATGTTTTTTTGATAAATTTTATTCTTTGAAAATTCTACGAGAATATAGTGATATAAGATGTGGTTCGAGGTTTGTTTTGGATTATGCGTTCGCTGAGACGCATTTTTTACTTTTTCTCCCTATAGCTGCGCAATATATACATAATATATTATATCGTCTTAACAACATACGAATCTAGACCAGTACGTAAGGAGATTATTTAAAGTTTTAGTCAAACATAATACATATAGAAATAAAGCCAATTTACAAGATTTTATACCATGATTGTTTTTTTTTTCAACACTGTCTAGACCAATATTTTTATCGTTGAAGCGTACCCTGTAAGTTTTGTTAGGAGAGCTTAGTGTTAAATCAAGGGAAATAAAGTTAGAATCTATTGCGTTGATTGTTTTTTTTTTTCATCATCGTCAGTGCTCTTTTAGCTGATGAATATTTTAAAAATATTTCTTTATCAAGCCAGTGTTTCAAAACCACAGAAATTAATTGAAACTTGTGACGTGATTTTTGAATAGATGCTTCTTAATGAACGAACCTTGCGTACCTTTCAATCATTTTTACCGACCAAGCGAACAAAAAAAATATTTACCGCCATACTAAATCAATTGGAGACGAAGTCCACATCCTAAAATTGCAACAATAAAAAAATACTCTGAAAACCACGCAATATAATCCGTTCCATCAAACTAACTCCACAACTATTGACAATTCCCGTCCTGGCCAAAATTGCGCATCGATCAGCGCAGCGCTCGACTATTACACACACACACTCTGACTCAAAATTCGTAACAACTGCGAAAAGCACACCACGCGCATATTCATACTCGCACTCGTGCAATAACGTGTGGTGTTCCATGTACACGCACGCAGTTATAAAAAGCGCAGCAAATCGATTCGCAACCCTCGCATTCGATGATTCTTCCGTTTCATTGCGCACATATATGCACAGCCAACATACACAGCAGCTGCCCCCTCGCGAAAAATTTGTGGCGACGCGTCGCGGATTTGGCGCTAATGAAGGCTTTAAATTTGGGAGGGAGCAAGGGGGACGCGAGCACGGCGAGTGGTGGCTCTCGTTAGGCGATATACGATCGAACGCGTGAAATAATATTTCGGACTGCCCCCCCCCCCGTGGCTCTATGTGTATGTACGTGGTTGTATGTTTCTTTTGACGGTGGAGGGTTGAAGTATATATAAATGTGAAAGTATACGTGAGTTTTCATCTGAATAAGCGTTAAAAATAATAAAAAAAATTTCAAATCTGTTCGGTGATCTGGATGTGGCATTTTTGGGATACTTTTGAACTCTTCTGTATAGAATGCGTATGCTGTTGAAATTGAAATTGTTTCAAAGAGCTTTATACTCTCTAAAGTCGAATTAGTGAAAATTGCTCCATTTCAATTAGTGGAAAAAAACTACCAAATTTATTAGTAAATATTCACTTTTTGATTAGTATTTTTATTAAACTACTAATCAAATTGGTAGAAAATACAAATTAAATTAAAAGTTTTAAAAAAACTACTGAATGAAATAGTAAATATGCACACTAATAAATTAGTAGTTTTTTCTACTAATTGAAATGGTATGAAAAGCATGTGAACGGTTTCAATATTTGAATAATTCAGGGATAAAATTATTATCAAATCGTATTCTTATTAATGACGTTTTGTATTCTAAATATATTCAGAATTTAAACGCGAAAATCACCGTGTAAAATTCATTTTCACACAATCGTTACAATTTTGTAACATTCTGTATAGGAATTCTTTTCCATCTGCATCGAATAATTCTCAAGTCCTCGAAATCATCAAACTATAAGGCCATAAATCACCAGTCCCTTGTCCCTTCTCTCCTTCCATCCCTATATCTTTACTTCTATTCGCATGATAAAATTCCAGCTCACCCTGTTCTTCCGGTACCCCTCGTTTCCAGCGCAGTTGCATCTGACTTTCTCTCGTTCACTCTCGTATTATTCACGCTCGAACGAATCACCCGCAATTGTTTCGATCTTCCAATTCTATCATTCTTCGCTTGGTCTTCCCTTTGATTTGTTACCCTCCGGTGGCGCGCGCGCGCCTACACTTTTTAGCACTTTCGTGCGACGTGACCTGGATTAATGTTGCCTGTCCAAGATGTATAATTTTGTGCAAGGGAAAGAAGAGTCACGGAAATTCTCGAATCATGGTGCCACAAGAGGTCGATTGTGGGCGTTAATTGAAAGCTAAAATATACGTTGATAAATAATAAGTAATTGGTCGAGTTTTGCCTTGACGGATAGAACGAGACGCGAGATGAATAATATAAAACTTATCTTCCTTCAGAAAAGAGAGAGAAAGAGAGGGAGAAAAGAAAGAGAAAAAGGGTATAGGTAAAAAGAAATGGTTCGAACGATGTCGGGTCGCACAAACTTTTCTATTAAAGTTTGGAATTTAATTTTTTTTATAGGTATTGTGCTACTTACAATAAGCTTCATCCGCCGTGTAATATAGTTCGTCGCCGTTTGTTTTTCAAGAAACGAGAAATGAATAGTCAGAACAGGCCGAAAGTAAAAGCTGTTTGTAAGTCGAATCCGCGCTGGAAGTTTCGAGTATACGGGAGAAATCAAGTTTGTTTACTTGGAAAATTTTTTTGCTCTCTGTTTGCATCCCAAATGCTCCCGAGTTACGGATGTATATAATACAAACTCTTTACAATCTCGTTTCATTATGCAATAAGTTATCGTATTCTTTGAACGAATTCATATTATAGATATTATATGATAACATTATAAAGACAAACAAATACATAGATATACATGCGAAGTGAAATTCTTTTCATTACTTTTGAATTCAATATAAAAAAACAGTAAGAAATTTGTTTGAAAAGTTTATCTTTGTTTATCGTATTTATTTTACAAAAAAATGAAGTTTCATTCTTACCAACTACTATCGCGAATAAATCTAGTAAGTTATACTTTCACAGCAAATAAACCTCTTATATTACCTATACAAAATGCCATCAAAAACCACCTCAACCCACAATAAACCTATCGCGCGCAAGGCTGCGGACTCTTTTCTTCGCACTTTATTCCACAGCCCTCTATATATACCTCGACAGCAATTCAATAGGCGTTTTTATATCGCGGGCAACTTAGCTACACCAGACGCGCGCGAATTTATTCAGAAATTCATGTAACTGTATACATATAAAATACGCGTACGTGCGTTGGCCACCTGACCATTGTCGAGTCTGATGAAGCAGGGACGATAATAAATCTTTTTCAGCGCACGTGGTTGTTGTTTTGCAACTATTTCACGATGAAAAATTGCACGGGTACCGTTGACTTTTTTTTAGAATTTTTTTTTCACGTTTAGTATGCGTACGCACTTAAATCTCTCGCTACTGCTGCGATGAATTTTCATGCGCGCGAGCATTTGCGATTATTTCAGGGTGAAGATGAATATTCCAATAAAGGGGATTAAGAACAAATGAATTTCGACGGGAAGCAGTGAGAGAGAGAGAGAAAGAGAGAGAGAGGATGGAAGTTTGAATGAAAAAAATTCGCCAGAGCCGCAAATACGCTTATGACCTCGTTTGATGTATATTTAATGACGCGAAAGTAAACTGTTGAAGTAGAAATGTATATATTATATTTCGCGTACTGCCGATATGATTGTCATGCAAATTGCTTTCAAGCATTTATTGAATTTTAAAATATTCGAAGTTGCGTATTTTTTCGGTTGGTCACCTGCTACTGCTTCCCGCTAGTTCCAAAGCAGAAGTACAGTCATCAATTATTTATATATGAAACTGCGATTGAGTTAGAATAAAGAATTAATCACCAAAATCATAACTGCAGCTGGTAAATTTAATCAAATTTGAATATATAAATATGTAAGAGTATATGATCTTTTTTAATTTTCCTACAATATATATTGTTTTGTTTTATGACTTTCTATTTAAATCGAAATTAAGTGGCTCTTGCGTTTGGTGCAGTATCAAACATGAGCATTATGGGGTTCAGTTTCAATATCTATATCTCCTTATATAGGTGTAAACGTGAAAATGGGTACTGACCCTTCTCCCCCTTTCCCTCCTCATCCACCCACTCCTCCATTTACCCTACAACTTTAAATTTAACTTATAAAAATGACATAATGGTATCTCATTGCACTGTGCGAATTGACATTTTAAAAGGACATCAAGAAGAAAAATAAAAAATCTGAATTTGATATACAAGACTGTTACATTTGCAAAATATCATGTTATTCAGAAGCTAAAAAATCGAGAATTTTTTATTAATCATTCATATTCAATGCATTGTGGCGCTTATCGCATTGTGTACTAACGATAAATTGAAAATGTGCATACATTCGAACAATACAGGGCACCGTAGTACTTGAACTGTAATATCACGTTATTACGCAAACGAATAGGTATGTGGAATTCTAGTGTATGATTATTGATTCAATAAACAGTCAAATATAGGACTTATATAATTTACGGGTCATAATTTTACTCTGCATAATAATTTGGACATTAACGAAAGTACAAGGACTCCTTGAAAATATGAAGTAATTAAAGAAAATTTAATAATCTGAAATGCAAGATAAAACAAATTTGTAATTACACCATCTAAATATATAACTGGTTAATGGATAATTTTTATAAAATATTTAATGAATACATACGTTCTTCTACATCAAGTTTCCTATACCCTTTGAATTAGGTTTCCATTGATTTAGTCATTTAAGTATACTTACAATTAGTGCAAAAGTTTTAGCATTCAAGTTACTTTAAACATTCCAGGAACTATTAAAAAGTTCTTGGATTTCTCTGATAAGGAATTAATTAAATTTATCGATATTGTCACGCAAAATGTAAATAGTTGATTCTACATTTCACTAAGAAACAATACAATTTTTATTTTCATAAGAAATCAGAATTCCAATTTTAAATATAGAATTATTTTAAATATAAACAAAGTTGAATTTAATTTTTTTTTTGTACTAATTTCACCTTTATCTAAACCAATTGATTTCACTACTGCTAACTAATCAGATAAGCGTTATTTTTATTCTGTGCATCGGGGGTTTCCTAGTTCTATATATAAAACGGTTTATACTCTCCAGAGAGGTCAAGCAATCCCTTATCTTACCAAATAAACTCGCCAGAGTACCGAGTAAATTATCCAAATCTATTTTCCGCGAAAAATTATTATCTAAACTGAACAAATAAATCAAGTGCGCACTCTCTCTCTCTGTCTTTACTCAATATTACTGCTACCATCACAAAACAACCCGAATTATTCAGCACACTCAGGCTCCCTCGATAAATCCAACATCACACCGATTCCCTCGACAACTATCATACTACCAAATACTCAAATCCCTCCACACCTATGCCTTCCCCATCCGTGCATCACTCTCCCTTTCTCGCGCTTCACCTCGGGGGAGAAAAAACGCTCGGGGAATAGCCAAACAGGATCGAGAGCGAGGCTGACGGTCCGTTACTCCCCTGCACACCTTCGGCTGACGTCTCTATACTAATCTCCTCTGTTCGACCTTTGCGGAATAAAGCAATCTCGTTAACTTTTTGTCTTCCAGCAACCGCGGGTGTGTGAAACCATCAAAACGGAAATTGCGCACGGAGAGGAGGCGCTATGTGACTATATGAGTAAAAGTCGCAGCAACGGTGAACGCAACCGAATACGTAATACGCGCAGGGACGAAGAGAAGCGCGATGGGTATTATCGATGATGTCGCCGGCTCTGGTGTATATAGCCAATGTACGAAATTCGATGCAAATTCGCGTCCGGTGTAAAACGGGGCTTCTTCTTTTTTGTCATGTTTACAAGGGAAAGAAGGCGGCTATTGTGCTGGTGTGTCGCCGGTGATTAGTCCTGGATGTTTGATGTGCAAATGCATGGATTCAGCAAATGCTGATGAGTGAAGAGAGAAAATGGAAGAGATAAAATATCGGAAAAAATGTTCCACGATAAGTAGAAGAGAGCGCGTTTGCAAATTTATCAAGGAACGCGGCTACGCTCTGATGACAAGTATAGACAAAGCCTGGAGGGATGATCCGTGCGCTATTCTTTTCTCGAAATGAGTGTTTATTATACATTGGGAAAGTCTAACATATCATAATTATTTAAATTGAAAATAAAGTATTACTGACATGTTGAAAAATAGCTGATAATATTCATTGCTTTTCAGGAAAAAAACAATATTATTAAATATATTATTTGTTTACTGTTTTATCGAGTTACGAAACCAATCCGTGTACTCGTTATGTTTACGATATCTTGTTACAATGATAATTTAATTACGAAAAACAGTACATGGCTGCAATTAAGTAAATGCGCCATTGTTTTTTATACAAAAATTTTGCGATAATAACAAGAATTATAATTACTCATACCCCCGTTGTTTTTATTTAATTATTCCTGTCCGTTATTCACAAAATCGTCCCTTCGACCATTTATTCACATCTATGTATGTGTGCGTGTGTATGTGTGTGTGTGTGTGTGTGTGTGTGTGTATATATATTTATATATATTCGAAATCAATAACCTTACAATATTAAAACGAGGCTCTCGGGGTAGGTGAACTCGCGCTCGTTCTCGTATTATTCTTATGCGGATAGAGAGAACGTGGGAGGACAATGGAACGCGCGTATTGTCGAGACGCTCGCAGCCCCCGAGTGGATGCAATGTGCGCAGCCGTTCGAGTTTTTAAAAAGGAATGTAGTAAAATGTCCATGTATTTGTGTATGTGTTTATATAATGCAAATGATGTATATATATATAGATATGCATGTATCTGATACATACCTCCTGAGGGTGGCAAGTCGCTGTTCCTGGGCGCTGATGTAGCCATGTAAAGTGTCAATGAGCACGGCCTCAGTTTCCAGGAGCTCCTCCATGTCGACAAGGGCGGTGTAGAGCTCACCCTGGCAACACGGCAGAGTCAGAAGACTCAGGGCGCACCAGGCGAGCAACCAGCGCCGCTGGGACGTCATCGTGAGGTAACTGGTTGGATAAGCTTGCGTGAACTGCGAATAGAAGAAACGAGAGGTGGATATTACATAATGGATTAATCGAGTGAGAAGGATGTTATTGTTATTTTTGTAATATGTTTCAGAATAAAAAGGAGTTTTAGTTCTAGGAACTATAAAAAGAGTTATAGCTCTAGGAACATAAACTTGAAGCTTTTAAGCTTTATTTATTAACTTCAACTATACACTCGTTTAGTGTCAATTTTCTTTTTTGAACTAATTTCAGTCAAATGTTGATGAAAACAACTCTGTAGGTTTATATTTACACGTTGTATAAATTTGCAGTAGAAATGTAGGTATACAAGCGTATTGATGATTTCAAGGAATAAATTGCTTTTGCGTGTAGGTATAAAGAATTTTTAATTATGTGACCATACCACCGAAAAATCAGTATAAAATTGTAACGAGAAAAATCCAAATTTTTAAAATTCCGGTATCTAGTTCTTGAAATTACATCAAAACACAATTCCCATACTGTCCATTTGACGAAAGAAGCGCCTCCTCTCTCCCCCTCCCTGCAATCAGACAAACGATCCACTTTCCGAACCGAGACCTTATCATAATAATTCCGTCGGTCTGCCATTCCCCTTTACCTCTTCACATCCAAACGGTCACTCACCCTACCCCGCGTGCAACAACGCACAACCGTGATTCCCCCCCGAGTTATCCCTGGCCCCGCGGGGCAATAGCCCACTCGCAATGTAGGAGGAATGGAGAAAGAGAGAGAGAGAGAGAAAGAGAGACACTTCGGATTAACAATCGCGACGCGGAAAAGATATCCACTGTCGGAGGGAGAGAGAGGTACTTTGGACGAATCGGTCCGCGCTGCTGCTTTGCCGTTTGCCTTGGAATTTACCTACTCTATGTACGCACACCCACACACACACGTACATACGCAGATACTGGCTTGCTCTCTCGAGCAATTCCCGTTTATAGAGGCGAAACGGTAATAGTGCGCGCGCTCTCTTCGTCTACGGTTCTTGTTTTTTTTTCTTTCATTTTATTCGAGGAGTGAGATTTTTTTTGTTTGTTTTAAAAAAGGGGGGAGAGGAGGGGTAGAGAGGGCTTGTGGTAAGTGGGAAAGCAGAAAGTTTTGGTAAAAATGAGGATTCGCGTTGGTACGGGTTTAATTGACGGTGAGTTAGAGAGAGAGAGAGGGGGGGGGGAGTTGGGTTGGGTTACTGGGGGTTTCGATGAAAGAGGAAAAGTGGTTTGGTGTTGGCGAAAGTTGGTAATTAGAAAATAGAACATTGGATAAGGAAAATGTTATTCGGAAAAGGGTAAAATTAACTTCTGTTAGTTTTTAATTCCAGCTTTCGAGATGAAACATGAGTTAAACGAAAGAGGAATTTAGATAGTATATCTTAAATATTACCTACAGTTAACGGAATTCTATACGTTAATAAAAAGAGGTAAATGGTTTCCATTTTCAGCGAAGAGAGAGAGAGAGAGAGAGTAATTTAATTTAAAAACGAATAAAGGGTTTCTTTGTGTACTGTATATCCTTAACAAACAACAGTTAATTTTATAAATAAATTACGTAAAACATATAAGCTTTGAACCTTGTGTAACAAAGAATACAATTGCATTATTGCAATTTCAACATTCTACCCGTGTTAAATCTTCACAATTCACACGTATACCTTCGTACCCAAACAAAAAGAGATACTGAAAATCTCCCCACGCTAGCGAGATAAAAATCGCTTTGACACCTCTCCACGCGACGAGCACCCTCCTAAAACTCTCATCAAATTAATTTCCCAAACGTTACCATCAACCACCACCATTACCACACTGTCGTCGTCGTCGTCGTCGTTCCACCCTCGACGACTCTCAAATTCATTCCTGCTACTTGAGCATATCCCTACGAACCCGTACCTATACCTCTACTCTCTCTCGCCCCCCTAGCTTTACGCTTGCGGGGGCTAAAAACCTCGCTCTCGAAAAAGCAAATCCGTCGCCTACTTCGCACTTGAAGCTCCCGTCGAGCTGCGCGACAATCTCGACTACTTCCCTTCCTCACCGCGCGCGAGCAGAAAAGAAAGAAGGAAGAGGCAAGGGATAGAAGCTTCCATCTCGCTCTCTCTCTCTCTCTTTCTCTCGTCGCGCTTCGACACGCACGTGCACACGTGCGCACCTCTTAATTAAATTCTCGCACTCCGATCGCTCTCCCCTTCCCCTATATACTGGGCGAGTCTTTTCATCCTCGGCTATGTGTATAAGGAACGCGTGTGCGCACGCGAAAATCATCAACGCGACGGTGCGTGCTCTTCGAAACAAACGGGGGAATTCCCCGTCAGCCGCGCTCTGCAGTGTGTGTATATACATATATATACATATATATACATATAGTCGCTTTCTTTCAACCCTTAATTAAAACCGCGGCAGGCGCGAGAGTTCTTCTTCGCGACGACAGCTTTATGTTAATTAAAAATTAGTCGTGGAAGAGCCGTTTTCTTTAGTGTGATGGTGGTTGTGTAATGAAACCCGTGACGAAAAACGCTGAATGATTTTTTTTTTGTTTTTTTGCTCCTTCGTCCTCGGGCACGGGGTTTACGAGGTTTTATAAGCCGCGCGGGGGGTTAATTAATGAGACTGCAAATAATTGCTTTATCCTAAGAGCCCCAGGGGACGTTCATACTTTTTTAATGTTCCACTGATTTGATACAGTAACTGTTGATGCGTTTTAAGATGCAAGGAAAAAAAAGAGTTCCGGGTGCTCGTCACGTGCTTGACTTAATTTTGGTTCTTCTTGCGTATATATGTGTTTTTCGTGGATCTGAATTTGAATTTATAATGTGTAGAACGTTGGTGTAGATTCCAGTAATTATTCAAATTGAACGATTTAATGTAGAGTTAAATTCCAATTGCAATAATTATATCTCAATAGATTATTATTTAATGGTTTTAAATCATCAGTAGTATAGATTCACGGAAAAAAATAATTCGTTAACTTAACCAATGACTTGGTTAAAAATGTAACAATGATTGTGCATAATTAATTCAGCATCTGAGAAATGGTCGCTATAACCATTTTTTCATGGTTAATTGAAGTATTTCACACTTTGTTTGAATAACCATCAAACAT
>JAWWEQ010034004.1:0-21161 GCA_035583055.1 Torymus tubicola
TTTTTAAGAAGGGAAAACCAGGTAAATTCCATTTTTTAGATTATTCGTGTTTTGAAACACTATTTCAAGGTCAAAAAGGTTATGGTTAATTTCTCGGTAATTTTCCTGTAATCTACATTGCCTTAGCTTTCAAGTGCGACCTTGAGCGTCCTTGTAGCCTTTTTGGCTGCAAAGATATTTGATTTTGAAAAAAAAGGCAAAATACCCCACTGTGTGACGGTCATGAAATTAAAACTATCGGAACTGATCGCGGAAAGGAATTTTTGAATAAAGAGGTAATTGATTTTCTTCTTGATAAGTCCATTAACCCTTACGTGCCGAAACCCCTTTCCCGGAGAAAAAGTGACGTTTCTTTTGTATATTCTAATTGTAAATGCTTCAACTAAGATCAATTCACCATTTTTTTTTTTCAAAAGTAGCGATAAGTATTATTTTAAAAGTGGGTCCTGGAGGCCCATACAGTCTCAATGGAATTTTCTTTAAATTCAAATTTTTAAAAGTTAAATTTTTAAAATCAAAATTTTTATTTTTTTTAAAATAAATCGGCATTGTTCAAATCCTCGCTACGAGGTTTGATGGCTTTGTATACTCACACGTATGGGCGCGAGTGTGATACATTTATATCACGGTACTTTTATATTTTATTTGTCGGTAAGACCGACTGGGTCGTGTAGGGCCCACTACATTTACGTAACATGCCCCGACAACAATATCATATTTTTGAACTTAGAAGGTGATCAATTCTAGTATATTGTCTCATTAACAAGATCCACTACTCAGAATAAAAAAAAATCCACATTAACCCAACCCTTTCTTTACTGGAAAATAAACCATTCAAGATCCGAATTTCCATGAAATCCCAATTTTCAACGCCGAGCCCTTTTTTAAAGTACTAAATGGAACGAAAAAAAAAATTAAAAATTTCAGTTTTAATTGACAGAGGTTTTCCTCTTGGATGAAAGAACGCGACTAAATGGGTAGCTTCAAGAAATTATTTAATTTTAGTTTTTTACATCAGCTTGAATAAAGTGGGTCCTACAGGACCTCTACGGCACGAAAGGGTTAAGCCTGAATACTGTAAGGAATACTATTACGGCTATCGACCAGTGCGATATAGCGCGAAACTGTAAATATTATTTATATACACACGCAGAGTGATATTGCGAAAATGTGAGCGAACTAGCGGACTCGATTAATTGATTTTAATACTGTCACTCGACGACGAGAAGAGCCAGCGGTCAGACGTGGCTCCTTCCTCTACTAAGCTATATGTGTATAGTATATCTCAATCTACTGCGGCGGAGCGTGCTATCAGCCAGAAGGGCTCAATTGAGCGGTTTCCGTGCTGAGGGGTTCGAATTTGACTTTCGTCAGTGCTGATACCAAACGCATAGCCACCTGCGACGATCCAGCATCGTCTCATCCGCCGCGACCGGACAACGCTCGGATGAGAAGAGAAGATTTTTGGAAGATTCCACCAACGCTACGCTATTGTCAACAGGACGAGTCCGAGCCCCCGAACTCACACAAATCGATCGTGCCACGCGCCTCGTTAGAAATAGATAAGTATTTATTTATAGTAAAAAAAAAAAATAAATACGCCACCGACCGTTAGATAACCTGGGCATTTTGCACCCGTTAAATGCGGACGAATTTGTCATCGCCCCGTAATTTTATTATATCGCCGAAAGAAAAGAAAAATATTAAATTATTCGAAGCTTGACTCCCGGTCCGCGACCGGACAAAATATTGTGCTTTGCGTTAAATTTTTAAGTGACGTACAGTTATTAGATTTAAGTTCCACCTGTACATAATTTCTGTTCAAATGCTGTAAAATTTTAATATACATTGTAAATATATAACTCTTGTAAATTTTCGGCAACTTCCCTTTTTTTTATAAGTTCTAAAATCATCCCATATTTTACAATACTCTACGCCAGGCGCGCCCGAGCAAAATGGTTTTCTAGAGCGGCAAAATAGGACGGTTGTAGAATGTGCGAAGAGTATACTGCATATGAAGAATTTACCTTTGTATTTATGGGGTGAAGCTACGGACGCTGCCCTATACCTTAAGAACAGGACCGGTACCCACACAGGGTGGAAAGACTCCTTATGAATTGTGGTTCCGAAAAAGGCTATACGTTGGTCACTTCAAGCCTTTTGGTTGTACGTGTTACGTACATGTTCCAAAGGAGCACAGGACTAAGTGGGAGCAGAATTCAAAGAAAATGGCTATATGTTGGTCACTTCAAGCCTTTTGGTTGTACATGTTACGTACATGTTCCAAAGGAGCACAGGACTAAGTGGGAGCAGAATTCAAAGAAAATGATCTTTGTTGGCTATCACGATGAGAGTAAGGCTTATAAGGTTTTCGACCAAACTATGCGAATGGCATTCATAAGAAGAAATGTGATCTTCGATGAGCGTGACAAGGCGGACGAGGTACTTGTGCCGTTAGTTACCTCTGAAGGAGAAGAAAACTAAAATGAGAAAGAAAGGACTCCGTGTGAATTTAATAAAACGGAAAATGAACTGAAAACAAAAAGCAAAAATCCACGAATGCCAGAGCCGAGAGATTCATACACACTAAGGGCAAGAGCAAAATCAACAGTTGATGTCATTGAATCGAATACAGCTGAGGCAATGCTTGCTGTATACCAGCCTTCCACTTTGCAAGAAGTGCTAGAGTCTGATGATGCTTTGCAATGGAAAGTTGAGATAAAAGAAGAATTGGATTCTCTCGAAGAGAATAAGACATGGAAATTAGTGGAAAGGCTCATAATAAAAACGTAATTACCAATAAATGGGTGTTTAAGAAAAAATACAAAGCCAATCGAGAAATTGAGAAATATAAGGTTAGTCTGGTCGCACGAGGTTTTGCGCAAAAACAAGGAATAGATTTTAATGAAGTCTATTTGCCAGTAGTTAAATACTCTAGGGTGCGAGCGGTATTATGAATCGCTACAGCAGAAAACTATGAAACAATTCAATTTGATGTCAAGACGGCTTTCCTCCACGGTGACCTAAGGGAAGAAGTGTACATGGAGCAGCCTGTAGGTTTTGAATTAAATGACAAAGTTTGTTGATTAAAAGTGTCTATGGGCTAAAACAAGCCTCAAAGGAGTGGAATAAGAAAATTCATGATTTCATTATGGATAATGGTTTAACACAATCAGAAGCTGATTCGCGCTTGTATTATATTATAACAGAAGACTATGTAATATATATCGCATTGTATGTAGACGATGGAATGATGTGTGAAAATGACAAAGCGAAAATGAACGATTTGACTGTTAAAATGAATGCGGAATTTCAGACCAAGAGCCTGAAGCGGAATTTTTTGTCAGTATGCAAATTGTAAGAAATCGAGAATAAGGTATTACGTTGATGTGAACGTAAAATTTTGAAAGGGTGAGAATAAGTTGCCTGTAGCTAAATTTCCGTATAGAGAAGCGATTAGTTCCATAATGTTCCTAATGGTCTCAACGCAACCCTGTTTAGTATATATTGTAGGTATTGTACTTAGTAAATTCGCTGAGAACCCAGATGGGAGTCACTGGAATGGCGTGAAACGCGTTTTTTGGTACTTGCGCGATAGCATGAATAGAGGAATAATTTTTGGAAATATAAAAAATAATGTAAGTGTATCATATTGTGACTCTGATTGGGCAGCTGATTTGGATGATCGAAAAAGCACAAGTGGAGTGGTGTGTATGTTGAACGGCGGACCTGTAGTTTGGTTGACGCGAAAGCAGTCATACGTTTCGACTTCTTCTACCGAAGCCGAATTCGTTGCTTTGTGTACTGTAACTATGTGGCTTAGAAACTTACATCGTGACTTAAAGTTTAAACAGCATGGTCCGACAACTATTTTTTGCGACAACTAAGCTGCCATTAAATTAGTTAAAAATTTTAAACCGTCAGGAAGGTCCAAACACATAGACACGCAGTTCTTTTACACATGCGATAAAGAGAAAAGTAATGAAGTTGGATGATATTTTTACGAAGGCTTTAAGTAAAATAAAATTCGAGTTTTTGATGCAAGAAATGCATATATCATTTATTTTTCTTAGATATTATTATTTTTGGAGAAACAATAGAAGTAAACAAAAGATTCAACCAAGTCGCACAAAAATTGAGAAAAGCAGATTTAAAACTAGAACCCGAAAAATATGAATTTTTTAAAGAAGAAGTTTCTTATTTATATTATTAAGATCCGATCCAAAAAAGATCGAAGGAGTAGAAAAATTACCTACGCCTAAAAATGTTGAAAATATAAGAGAATTTTTGGGACTTTCTGGATATTATAGAAGACACATAAAAAACTATGCAAAAGTAACAAAACCCCTAGCTGTATTACTGAAAAAGGATGTAAAATTTAACTGGGGGATGGAACAACAAAAAGCTTTTGAGGAAATTAAAGAATTATTATGTACAACGCCAATTTTACAATATCCTCGTTTTGACGAACCATTTATCATTACAACAGACGTTTCGAACGATGCATTAGGCGCAGTTCTCTCTCAAGGTAAAATAGGAAATGATACAGCAGTCAGCTATGCACCAAGAACCTTAAATAAATCAGAAAGAAAATACCATACTTATGAAAAGAAAGCTTTAGCAATTATGTTCGCAATAAAAGCTTTCAGAAATTATATATATGGAACAAAATTTACTGTTGTCACAGACCATAAACCTATACTATGACTAAAAGCGGCTAACAATAATAATAGAGTTCACAAATCGAGACTCAAACTAACGGACTATGAGTTTGATATTGTTTACAAACCAGGAAAACAAAATGTAAATGCCGATGCCTTATCAAGAAATATCGCAGAAATTTGCGTAATTACTAGAGCACAAAAGAAACAAGAACTAAATAACAAACCAAAACTAACCAAATGCACAAATAAAACCAATAACACTACAGGGACAATAAATAATAAACAAAAAACCAATAAATCTAAAACACAAGGAAAATAAGAAAAGACAACACAACTACTAAACAAAAAGAATATAATATATTCAAAAAATTCCATAAGATTCAGAAATGATAACATCGTACACATAATAACAAATAAACACAAAGCGTTAAATGAAAACACTGACTTATTAATAAAGAATAGAAATTTAAAAATAAATGCCAACTTAAAAACAGAAGAAATAGACATAATTAACTCGGAAAATAAAAAACTATTCATGTTGTGTCTTGATACAGCGGCAACGTCGAAAACAGTCAAAGAAAAGCTGGCGAACTTATTAAAAAAATTACGAGAAATACTAGAAAAAGATAGAATATTTATTTTTAGCATATCAAAAAATATCGAAATTTTGAACATAAATTGGTTAGAAATTGAAGAAATATTAACAGAGACATTTGAAAATTCGAATATAAAAGGAATTATATGTTTAAACAATATAGAATATGTGAATCCAAAAGACAGAAATAAAATCTTTGACATGCATCACTCCTCTACAATAGGAGAGCATTCAGGTGTAAACAGAAGTTATAATCGTATTAAAGAAAAATATTTTTGGGAAAACTTAAAAACAGATATTTAAAATAGAATAAAGAATTGCGATGATTGCCAAAGAAATAAACCCACCAGCAAAAATGTTCTATAAAATGATTTTCACTTTTCCTTTAGTGTCCATTTACCACATGTGTAACCTCAACTTTTGCCATGTGCTCTATTCTTATACTGCGCAGCATGTTTCACACAAGAAATCTACTCTGCTCGCATCGGCTTGAATTATCATAAATTTTCGAAAAATTCTTTCTTGTATCACTTAAAGATATATTCTTTTATTTATTCACATTTGTATTTTTCTTGATTTTGCACTTTTTCTCCAATATTTTTCACTGCAAACTTTTCGCGAGTCACGTGTTTTCCTCTACCCTTCCCGAAAGTCCGGTAGAGAAACGAGATAATTTTTATACTAACCAACGGACTACTACTATGTTGAGATTTGGATGAGGTGTGGTGAAAGATTGATAATTCACTAATATTCTTTGGTACAAAACAGTATTTATTGAGATTGGCTATAATAGCCGTCGTCTAAATACGTGTGCTTACATCGAGGTCTGAACAGCAAGAGGGTGAGTACATTGCGCAGTAAGTCGCTCTCACCTTTCGCTACTGTACACATAAACAAATTGTAGTGGGGGTCATGTATGTATGTATTACAGCTAATACATCAGTATATAGTCAAGATTATATATTTATATACTATTATATCCAACAGTTATAATGAAATAGTGCGAACTCTTATAAGTTCGTCCCATTCATATTTTTTGTCGAAAAATTTTTCAAATATTCATATAATGTGTAATGTGCGCTCTCTAATAAACTTTTAGATTGTGGTGAAAATGCTGTTGTTTCATTTTTTTTTTTAATGTAAGTCGTTTTGCTATTTGTTTCATGAGCTTGCTCGTAAATAAAATTTTTTATTAAAGCGTCTGAAATTGATCTTTTAAACATGACAAAATTATAAATTTGGATAATTGATCCTGTATTGATAGAATATATTTTTTATTATTTTTCGTAACGTTAAATGGACCTAGAATATCAATACCGAAGAAGAAGATACTCGCCAATATTTTTACTTTTTTTTAAAAAGTAATTTTAGAGAGATTTCACACACACACACACACACACGATAGAAAACATAAAATTTTGCGATAGAATAATTACAAAAACAGAACACCCAAAATTATTTATTTATGAAAAAACTGAATTAAACATATTTTTTTATAACGATGTACCAACAAAGAGACTTGATAAACATAGATTTATTTGCATATACTAATGCAAAATTTTTTCATGTAGAAAAACATTTCCGGGCACAATTTAAAAATCTATATGTAAATATTTTAACTAAAATATATGAGTTAGAAAAAAAAGAAATCCAGAATTCCCTATCCTTAGCATCTCAAGCTTCAGATGAATTTGTCTATAACGTAATGCAAAAACCAGGATTTCTTGCTATACTCGCATGGGACGCAATACACATAATAAAATGCACCCCAGTCAATGTAAAAATTCATAGGACAAAAGAATGTTACAAAGAACTTCCTGTAACTACGGGGAACACTATTTGGTTCCTCATACCAAAAACACATATCCTAATCCGAACAGGAACGTTAATTGATTGCGATACAATAATTCCACCATACTTCAAAATAGACAATAATTGGATAACTCTAACTCCAACATCAACAAAGATTGAAAAAAAATATTTCAAACCAAAAACTATAAATAACTGGACATCAGAAACCATAATTTCACTGACAACAAGGGGAATATACACACAAGGAGATTTAGAAAAATTTGAAGAAAGATTGCTATTTTCAATAGAAAAAAATCTATAATAAATACAATACAGCGTTTCGTCCACGCAACACCGCGACAAAATGTATCATCGCGCAACATGACACATTTCTTTAAATTCATTTTATACACACGCAGCAATTATACTTCGCAAGCACTTTTATTTACCGCAATTCAAATACGACCATTTAAAAGATGATCTCGATCATCTTTAACCTCAGTAATTATTGTAATAAATGAGGCAAAGTGCGCCGCCCGCGTCAGTCACTCGGGAAAATAAACCGAAAACTCCGCCGGCCCCTGTCGAAAAACGAGGGTAATAAAGAAAATATAGGAAAAGTGTAACAAGATTTCAACCAGAAAAATAAGAAGAATTATACTCCAACCAAAATTACCAATTTTATAGTAAACAATTATTATTTTCTCTTTCCTAAATTCCGCGACTTAACAATGATACAAGTTTGTATATAAAGACATAAAATTATGAATTAGTATCGATATATTATTTTTATTAGCTTTTATTAATCAAATTTTTCTGCATAAGTTAATACATCGTTCCAAGAGAAATATGTATAGTGCGATGATTGTGATTCTTGCAATTTTTTTTGAAATAAGTACAAAATGCAATAATAAATTCTAAGTTACATGCTACATCTAATAAAAGTCTCACTCTCACGCGTATACAATGTTTTAATATTTTTAATCTAAAATATATATATTAATCTAAAATATAAAACTTTTTTAAATTTTGAACTACAGTGGTACCGCTTATTCGTGGTTGATCATCTAACGTCTGTCAATCTTCTTCTTCCACAAGTTCAATTGCCTTGTCGCCAAAACACGTAATAAACCTTATGCTGAAATGACTAAACGGTATCTTTGTATCCAGCATATCTCCATCTTCAGAGCGGTGTTTGGCTCAGGCGACAAGGTGCTTGCTTCCCAAAACAAACATCGCTTAGGGCTCAGGTTCGATTCCCCGTCAGCGCAAATTTTTCGGAGGCATTTTCTTAAAAATGATTTCCGGATTTTTTCGGTGGCGAAGAGCGACCCTGGTGCCCGGGGTTGTTGGTTGAAGCTCCCGTATGCACCTGATCTGCGAGTCTGATCAACTAAGTACAATGATTGCGTTAAGCGCATGAGTACCGAAAGGCCGATTCCACTCGTCAAGCCGGGTTTCAGTCCCAAATCTTCACCGATTGATACAAGCACCACTGTTTCACACATATGCTTTGTTTACCAACACACCACAGACCTCCGTCGTCGATTAGAACCGCAAGAGAGCATAAACCGGGTGACGTTAAATAACATAAAAAAAAAATATCACCATCTTCAGTTTCAAAGAATTTCTCAATGGCTGGAAAATTTTCTTCAAATAAACGACAGTCAGACACACTAAATGATATACCAACATCGTCAGCACTAAGGCGGATCACAGGTAAAAATTCACCGCCAATTCCCTTATTTTCTAGGTCAATTGTAATTTTCTTGGTATAAAATTTGTTTAGTCCGTCCACCATCGGCAGCAGCTGATGGCAATGATATTTGGTAGCACTATAGTAAAAATATTTACGTTTGCCTTGACCAGCCATCTTGTGTTATTAGTCTCAGCAGGATTGATTGACTGAACTGATGAATAGCCTGTGCTAGACGTTTTCTTTTATACTATTCATACAGATGGTAGGAGAGGGTTTGTTAATGGAAGGGGTGTGCTAGTAGTGGGGAAATATGTCGGATTTTCTTTTGGGATTCGTTCCTGATTCTCGAATATTATTACGAAAAGATTCTTTGAAGGGTTTCTCATGTGTAATATCATCTAAAATATTTACACCTGTTCATAAAACCTCTTTACCAACAGCCTTTCCTACAGTCTTGCCACCTTTTTTACAAGCGGTAAAGCATTGCGATAGACACCTTTTAAAAAAATTTTCAACACCTTTTCCGTTTTACATATATGCATCTATTATAATATAATTATCGAATGGATCGTGACCATTTTGGTTATCATAAGTTGTTTCAAAATAACCCATCTTACGAGGTTCTCTTAAAATGAAAAGTCACTATCAACGTATCGTAATCGCATGTTATAGGGTTTCCATCTTGGTCCTTTATAGCTATTGTGATCGATAGAAATGATGTAGATCACAATGGGATATACTTATTCATATTAAGAGGAACTATGCGTAAAAGAGGTGTGTGTAGATCACCTGTAATATTCAACATATATCGTTATAGATTTTTAATAATCGTAAATCGGCGAGATCTCCTTTCCACACATCAAAAGGGTTACGAACGTGATAAGACGTATGTGGGAAATGAAGACCTACAGGTTTATGTAAAGTATAAGCATACCGACTTTCAAACCATTTGATAATTTTTTTGCGATCATGTTTTTTAACATTTGTTTTTAAAAGGTTATAGGCACCGGCATAAGCTGATGATTTCGGTGGCCGATAGAAAAAATTATTTAATGTTTTTTCCATTTATATTATTCTTAAACTTTTTTAGTTCTATTTTACGTTTTATATAATTATTTTTTTAATGTACAAAGAAAACTTATCAAAAGTTATTTTACTAATCATACAACGAGTTGTGACTAAAGCCACACTTCTCTCGTTAGTTGTAGCTGTTTCAGACTACAGATTTTGCGTGATGAACATTACGCTTAAATTATTATGATGACTGCTTTTGATAAAAAGATAACTCCACTACCATCCGACAACTCATGCATCAAGTCATCTATAACACAGGCCCACAATAAAAAGTATGGTGCGCCGGAGACCAGACCACCTTTACTATATATATTTTGGTCCGTTGAATCCGAATCTGAGGTTCGTTTGACCCAGTCAGGTCGGGGTCAAGGTCAGGCCAAGGTCGAATCGAGAAAATCCATTGCAAAAAAGTAAAATAGCATATTTACATGTTTTTGGGCCCGTCGAATCCAAAATACATATAGTAAAGGTAGTAAATAAAGCTGGTCCGGTCTCCGAAGCACCATACTTTTTTTATGGGCGTATTTAATTATCAATTTTGGTCTGCGCTCGTCTACAAACTCTGAATTTTTAGGAATGTGAATCAGATTATTTAACATACTACTTGAGTTTTTTACTGCCGCGGTTTTTAGTAGATTTTTAAAAATAGGGTTAATTAAGAAACAAACAGATTTTCATTTAAAGGATAGTTGCTTTATTATGTATTTACAAATAGGTTTCGTATATAAATACAATGAAGTACCTTCTCATAAGTTTAACATTATGAAGCGCACAAGTTGATTTATACGAACTATTACGGTTGATACAAATCGTTACAATTTTCTTTGGTTGTTCATTTAGAGAATAATCTAATTCAAAAATATCGATGACATTAAATTTAAAACGTTTTAACGATTCCTTTCTAATCTCACCTCCGACGAAAACTTTAATGGCATCATGTAAACATTCTCGAAGAATTTTACCTATATTGGTATAAGGAATATCACCAGACTTCCATGAAAGCCCATGATAGTATCGTTTCAACCACGTGTTCTCAGCTTTGTGTCTATTCGTAAGGTGACGCCAATTATACGGTAGTTGAAACAAAAATACTAAAGCTTCAGAGTCTTTTTCCAGAGGTAGTATAGCTAACTCTTTGAGAACATAATCATTTGTAGATTGTTTGAACCCTTGTATGTAGACAACATACTCCATTCTTTAAGCAGACTTCTTGGCACTCCGGCTGTCACGGGCATACAACTCAAAATTGATATTATTTACTTATTTAAGATATTTTACACCCATAAGGGTAGCTTTTAAGTAAATTTATAAAAAGTCTCTTTGCATACACAGGTTTAAAAATTTTACTTTCTTCCTGTGTCACATCCTCGTGAAAGTTTGTACGCTTTATCAAGTCAACTTTAACAACATAGATGGAATCTCGTCTATAACTAAATCACGTATAGAGTAAAAGTTTATTTTCTCAGCATTTTTATAATTTAACCATATACCATTGATTGTACATGTACAAGATTCAGTACCATCAGACTTTTTAACCTTATAAGCATAAAATTTCGATCCTCCTGACACGAAAGATGTTATATAACTACCGGGATCGTAACATGATAATTCATCTGTCACTTCTCCTAAAAACGTCCCCGTCCCCGTAGGTGGTTCATACTCGTGTGTTTCTGTATTACTCACATAAATTCGTTATAACGCCAACAAACGTACAGAGTGTAATCATTGACGGGTAAATAGGCAATAACTTCGACTTCAGAGTTTGTTTAAATTTCTACAAGTCTTTGGAGATCTGTCACTATTTCTGTTTGTGGTATATTCTCTCTTTGACCAAATTTACCCCATAAAGAATTAAGATAAAGTTTTGCTACATACTTTTTTCCAGGGTTAAGGCTTATCCCTGGTTATCTCTCTCTTATTCAGTTTTATGCCCTCGGCTTGTTTAAAGTCTTGAATATACTGACCCACCTTGAGATATAATACCAATAGTATTTGGTCTCAGAAAATTTTTTCTATATACACGTAAACAAGATGATGCGATTGTTGCAGCTTCAGTAAAAGGATCAACGTTTGAACAATTTAAAAAAGTTTCACGAAAAGCTAAACATGCTAGTCTTAAAACATTAACATCTTATTTACAATATTTTAAAATTTCTTTCTGAAAATCAAAAATATAACCATGTTTTTTTTATCATTGTACCATTCTAAAAATTTTGTTCTGGCAATAACACTCATAATATCTCGTGAATAGAATGAAAGAGGTGGCAGCTCACCAATATAATTTTGATTTTCTGGAGTCTTAAATAAATGTGGAAATGTGCCTTTTTCTATCTGCGTTAATTCATAAGCTTTTGGTAAAGTACTAAGAGGCGACGAAGATAATTTAGACTATCTAAAAATTTAACATTCATAATCTCGATTATAATTATTTTCGTACCATTTAATATAACGGTTGGTTTCACACGAGCACCACCCTTTTCAACAATATATTTGAGAATAAACTGACCATCAAACCCTTGTGACTTGTGCGCTGTACAAATAATATGTTTAAATGCTTTTCTTTTCGCAAACACTAGGTCTACAAATTACTTAACAGAGTCACGATCAAATACATATTCTCGAATACCGCAAAATGTACACATTGTCAAAATGTCTGTATTTTTATCACAAAACTTACAGGTCTGCTGTACCACGCACAAGTTTGGCACATGTACTCTAATTTTATCATCACCATCTACTCATTCACATTGCTGGGTCTCAAAAACATAGAAGAAAAACGAAACTTTTTGCATTTCCATTTGGTTTAATAGGCTGCACATAACAAAAATGATTTATAGGTAATTTTTCCTTACAAATTTTACAAAATCTTTTCTACATTCATGTTTTCCTTCTTTTACTCTAACAGTTATTTCATATTGTAAAAATTCTTATACCCTGACAGACTGAAAGTTTTTTGTCAAAAGAATTTGGTTTTTGATGGTTTTTGTAACAAATATTACCAAAAAACTCTCTACCTCAAAATCCACAGCTCTGTTTAACATTTTCTATGTCACAAGGAGGTTTCTGAAAGCATTTATTCCATTTATGCGAACATTTATAATTTTCTTCACGACTAAAAATTTTTTTACACGGTATACAATAGCCTCTACTACCAGCGGCTGCAAGCAAATTAAATATAGGTTGATAATGATTTAATGTTCGTAATGTATAACCCTCAAACTATGTTTAATTATATTGTGTGTATCAAGAACAAATTTTGTACCGTCATACAAAGGTTTATCACCACGTCCAAATCTTTGAAATGAGTAGATGATGATGGCAATCCCTAGTCTAGCAAAAAAAATTTGAAAGGCATGGATTTCATTTAAACCGCACTCTACTTCAGAAATAATTAGACTAGCATCGCGTACACGGTTTTGCGCACATTCAGTTTGATACTTTTGATGAGTAGCTCTAATTTTTTTCCCACTCTACTTGTAGTGTGACCGTATTTGCCCCCGTATTGTATGTACGTAAGCAACTACTAAAGACCTTGGCAAACATAAATTATTATCGTTTCTAATTGTTAATATCGAACGTTTAAAAACACTTTCATGTGTTAGAGCTACTCGACCTACTCGTCAGCGCTCTGTGCAGCACTTGTCGTGCTGCAAGTTTATCGATTTATCGTAAGCAGATAAATCGATGATTGAGTTACACCAATAAAATCTTCAGGTGCTGCTGTAGCACATAATTTTGTATACAATTCCTGCATTGCACTTTCGAGCCACTAATAAACATTGGTATCAGAACGTTTGGTAACCACGTCTGTTATTATAACACGTGGTTCTTCTTCTTCATCTTCTTCTACACTGTGTTCAGCACCTCTTCCACTCTGAAAATTTTTACCTACATGTACAAATAATATCAAGACCTTCCAGCAACAACGCATATTAAATATACATGCTCTTTTCCTCTTCATCGGAATCGGTATCCGTGTCTGATGAATCGTAAGTACTTCCGTTAGATGTTGAGCTACTATCAGAATCCGTCTCCAAACTCATTAGCGTATGATGTTCTTTCTCATAGCTTTTATCAGTGGTGTTGCTTGATGGTCCAGCGTCTACGCCATCATTTGCATTTTCTATTAGTGGATGACCTTCTTTTTCATAGTTTTTATCGGCGGTGCTGGTTGATGGTCCAGCCTCTGCGTCATTATTTGTATTTTCTGAAAATAAAATTATTAAATAATACCACTATGAACTGGTTATCATAAAAAGAAATAAAAACAATTTATCATTTATCTTACCATCATCGTTATTATAAAACCTATCAAGTTCTGGGAAATTTTAAGCGGATTATTTTAAAGTTATTTTACAATAAATAATATTAATAGATAGTTTACTTACGTATAAATATTTTATATTGCCGCATTATATCAGCAGTAAATGTCGAATTGTGTAAATTTCGTGATTTGAAGTGTTCAGCAAGGATGTAGATTGATTTCTTATGATTTTTTAAAATACCTCTTTTATAAATATATAAAATTGTCCGTAATGGGCAAAGACTAATAATAAACCGTAGTTTTCTAATCAATGCTTTTTCAGAAAGAGTTTTCAAACTTTTACACCATTGCTTGTCACAAAACGTTTGTATAATGCTATGTCTCACAATTGCGATATGATAAATCGCATTAATAATTTTTATTAATTGTCTACGCGAATCCATTCTAGTTTTTGAAAATTTCTTCAATCACTATCTACAAAATTATACGATTATTTAAAATTTTTTTTAATGAAATGTATCGTTTAATAAGTTATTTTACAACTTGAAACAATATTAATACTTTAAGAAGAACTCACCTTAGCGTATAATATAAGTATAATTAATCGTTCAAATAAATTTTAATAGATCCAGCTAGTCGTTGATAGTTTTCTGAGGCACAATCAAACTGAACTGTGGTGTGAACGCCGTTTAAGAGGGTTTATATACATGTCAAAAAACTTGAAACTATAGAAATTTTCGAAAATTGGAGGGTGAAAGAATACAGAGCAACGTTGTAAAATTTTTAAGTAATAGACATCTTCTTGGATTTTCAAGAATATGTAAGCATAATCACAACTTATCATTATCATGAGAAGTTATCGTAGAATTTTTTGAAATACTCAGAATTATATAAAATACCATCTGACGACAAGTTATAAAATGCAATATATAGAGTAGTAGTATAGTAAAACTATGATGTTACGAATTACTGTTATCATCGATTGGTTTGATCAATGTATCAATAAATCGGGTTATGAACTTTCAAAACATCGTCACTAAGAAGAGGGTGTTGTACCTAACAATAAAGTACAATACTGCAAATTAAACTGAATGTAACTTTTCGAGATATTTGTACCAATACTGGTACCAATACCTAATCAATAACAAAAATATTTGTTTGCGAAATTTATAAATATGCGGAATGTTTTGGGGGTACAACAGGCTGTAAAAAGTATAATACCGCGAGTTGATGAAATAATCGATTTTGCTGATCTATGTATTATAACGGGCTACTAGCCAAGGTACCAAGGGCAACCTAGGTACCAGGGTTATGCTGAAAGGCTAACTGAAAATACAAGAGCTGCAAATATAAAATTACTAGTCATGCACAATTAGTATATAATAATAATAATAATAATAATATATTCTTTATTCTTGGTCACTGCCATAGAAATACAGTGTATGTTTCATCAAGGAAGATCCAAGGAGGTGGTATGACGTGGATCGCTAAAGAAACTATGCGATTAACAGATAAACATTAACATTTATTAAAATAAAATATGAAAAGTAATTCGAGATATAAAAAATTAATATTTGACAAAAAAAATGTGTTGAGCGCCAGCTGGGTCGTCCCCAGCAATCTAACTAAGTCTAATAAAATCTATAACAACGCGATGTAACACTTGGTCGCGGTAGAGCGGGGTAAAGGACGCAGGTTCAGGCGCGAGATCGCGAGCGCTTGCACAACCTAAGTTTTGATAAAGTTTCGGTAAAACACGTTTCGAGAGAGGCGCGCGTTTCGGTAAATTACTAGTTTCGGAAAATAAGGCACACGTTTCGGTAAAATCCGTCTCGACAAAATTCCTAGCTCTAGGTGACGGCTAGAGTTGGATACGCGAGCGCGAGAGAGAAATTCCGACGCGATAACAAAATGGCTGCAGCCTAGTCACACTTACAATTCCTGCTGGCGAGCGAGTCCTTAGGCGACGGTGGTTTTCGCAGCTGCGGTCGATGGTCGTATTGATCTGTGCACGGATCACTGTTTCGTCGTACTTTTCTCGGCCCTCTTCTCTCTACGCACACTATTACTATATACTGTTTTTCTCTATTAACTTTACTTTAATCTACTATGCTTCGCGCTATACGGGGGTCCACGATGGAGTGTCCGAGCGCCTTGTGACGGCCGATCGCAACCTCCCGGTCTTTGCTCGCGCGCCCCCAGTCGTCCTTTTTCGTGCACTGAGTTCGCTTTCTCACTCACTCGCATTCTACGTATGAGGCGGCCGCACGCATGTTGTTGTTGACATGCGTGCCCGCGCCGGCATCAGCTTCTGCAGTGATTGGGTGTGAAGTACGAGTGCAGTGGCAGAGGACAGGTGTGCAGGACATCCTGGAGACGGCGAGCCTTCCGACGACGGCGAACTACGATGAGGAGGTGCTGCGGGGCTGTGCATCCAGAGAGGTTATGTTGTCCTCATGTTTACCTCTTCAGAGGACTCCACATCTAGGTGAGATCAGTGGTCTCATATTACTTTTCTCTAGTAATGATGCTAATGTTTCTTGTTATTGTCGTTGCAGGGTCAAGTAGACGTGGGAGGGGCTGTATGGCAGCGAAGCAGCAGATGTCAGCGTAGCTGTCTCCAAGCAGCCAGTCTCCCATGCAGAGAAATGTGTGCTTCAGATGGAGGTGTCACCTGGATTTCTGCCTCAAAGCAAGGTAAATGCCTTCCCTTCAGTTAGTGTTTCATCCAGCTATTATATTGTTTTTCTTATTTTGCAGATGCAGGAAGCAGCGAAACTGAGGCAACAGTGGCGTTGAGCCTGTTCAGACAGCATTGCCTGTGATCCAGCCTCGTCACCTTCACCAGAAGTTCAATTTTACCATATGCATGCCCTCAGTATTCGTCAGGTAATAAGTGTCTTCTATGATACTAATAGTTTCTCTCTTTTGTAGGTCTCAAGCCCTTCGCCTCCTGACTCTTCGGCTTGTCAGGGCACATGGAAGGGTCTTGGCAGTGATGCTGTTTTCTTCAGGGCTCTCCAGCAGGGGTACGCCTCTTCTGCCAGTGTGACCAGTGCGGGTAAGAGTGTAGCACTGGGAGCTCGTAGTGCTCCCATCACAAGTACTTTCTTGTTTAGGTACCTTAGGAACGGTTGGTTAGCAGAGGGGTGTTATATGGGTTGCTTGGGCCCTGTTCGACCAAGCTCTTCCCCCCGGGTAGGCATATCTGCTCTGGAAATAGCCAGAGAGCGACTAACAGAACCTGATGCTGTTGGTTGCCTTTATTTACCATACAATTAATTTGTAATGCTCACCGGAGAGCGTTACAGTATCGATAACGATATCAGTCGTATAATAAGGTTCCAAAACATTTTCATTAAAAAGAAAGTGTGGTGCTCTATAAAAAGTATAATACCGCGAATTCATCTGAACATAACTTTTCGATATATCTGTACCGATACCGAATCGATAATCAAAGTGATTGGTCTCTCAAACTTATAAACACAGTTTATAAGTAGCGGCTGGTGTAACTAGATGTCGCGAGTACTTATCATAATTGATTAGGCTGATCAATACATCGGTAAAGGTATTAATTAGCCTGTGTAATTTCAAAATACCGGAAATAAGTAGAGTGTACTACACTTAGTAAAAATGTATAATGTCGCGAATTTATCAGATCATAAATTCCTATGCTAAGTCGCGCCAATACCCTGTCTATACACCAATCAGTGTACAAATTCTCTCTATTTTCACACCCGTGTATTGAAGTTTATGTAAAGGATAGTTTGTGTACTTGATGGTAGCAATAAATTAAGTTTTATTGTAGTTTTTTCATTATATGTATCAGGAATATTATAAGTTAAGAAAGTCGCACATATATAATAGCCATTATGACGGCTCATAAGTAGGTCGTTTTGTCTCGTAAGTATAGCGACCGCTCTGGTAATAAATGGAAACTATATAAATGATTTCGGTAACTATGTTGATAAATATCGTAACGATAAAGAGAAGCTTCATAACGACATCAAATTCCTTTCGGATCGTCTCGAAGTTGTCGAAGCGTCTCATGCAAGCTTGAAACTAAAAAATACCAACTTACGTGACGAGCTTGCACAGACAAGGAACGTATGCGCTCCTCAAACTACGGAATTGAAAGTTGCTGGCATCCTGTACTTTTAGTTTAAATATCATCCGCGATATTTAGGTTGAATAAATACCGCGATCTTGAAACATCTCGAACTTGTGAGGATTTGCAATGATATTTTAGAAATTTGTAAGTTTAAAGCACAAAACCGAGTGAGAAAATGCCCAAATAAATGGTGACAATAATGTTCAATCGATAGAATTAAATAATGATGGCAGCAATAAGAATCTTGAGACAAACTTCTCTTTTATTGTAAAGTTTAAATGTGCCGTGCGTGATCATATTTTAAAAATTAATCGTGAATCAGGTGCGCTGAAATTCTCCGATATCTTCCCTTCAAGTAGCGTATCACAGATCTATCTGTCCGAAATGGTACCACATGCTTTACACAAGCTACGATTATCAGCTAAGACTAAAGCGGATAGATTGAACTATAAATATGTCTGGGTACGGGAGGGCAAATTCTTTGTTCGCAAGAACGATGAGTTGGATAAAATTCAGCTTATCACAGAGTCTGATCTAGATAAAATGATTTGACTATCAAACTCTCTCTCACAAAATGAGCGCCCTGATATTCGTGTTCGTCCATTTATTCGCATCGCTCAAATTAATGCAAATTCGGTACAAGGCCACCTGTTGGAAATCGAAGCTTTTCTAACCGATAACAGTATTGACATATTGTCGATATCTGAATCTTGGTTTACTCCTAATCACAATGACTCAGCGTTCTCGATACCAAATTATTTATTGGTTCGAAATGACAGAGGCTTACGTTCGAAGACGGGTAAGCGTGAATATGTCCAGGCCGGTGGGGTAGCTTGTTACATTCGTAATGGGCTATTTTACAATATTCTCGAGGCGTCAAAAATACAAAATATCAGTGAGACTGAGTATCTTTTAGTTGAAATTAGCCTGCCTGCTGAGCATCGTATATTGCTTGGGTCCGTATATCAACAGCCTCAGGGATCAGTCCTTACTAATTTCTTTATATCGTTCCAGAAGTATGTTTACCGTTACCGAAACTGCATTCTTGCTGGCGATTTTAATTCTAATCTTCTTGGTGATGATTATTATAGTGAACACTTCAGGAAGCTTATTATTGAATATTCTCTATACACTGTCCCTTACGGCACTACGCACCATCGAGAAAATTCTGACACCTAGCTTGACGTGATTCTCAAGGACTCCGTGGAAAAAGTTGCGTCTTTCAGTAAATCGGATGTTCCATTCATCAATGGCCATGATTATCTCATCCTAGATTATAAGATTCACTGTTCCCGTGAGCAGTACATAACTATAACTTCTCAAGACTTACGTAATTTTTCTGACACAACTTTTTTAAGCGACTTACGGTCCGAACTAGGAAAGTGTGAAAATTCTGATGATGTTGATGCAAAATTGGATAAATTTAGAAGTTGTGTGTTACGTCTACTAGATAAGCATGCTCTCTACAAGGCACGTCGCATTCGAAACCGACCCCCGCCGTGGTTCAATTCTGAACTAAAAAGAAAGTGCAAACTCCGTGATAACATGTACAAGCTCGCATGCAGGAAAAAAGACAGAGCCTTACGATTGCGCTATAGAATGTATCGAAACCAACTGAAAAAGGAAATTCTACAGACACATGATCAGTATTGCCTTGGTAAGCTGTCAGAATCTCGGGATAGAACCAAATGTTGGGCACTATTGAATAGACTAGGATTAGTAAAAGAAAAAACTAAATCGCCACTTGATATGTTTACGCCGAATCAACTTATGAACCACTAATCAACGAACATAAAATGGGTCAGTGATAACGGTCTAATCTTAAATGTAAAGAAGACAAAAGCCATACTTTTTGCGTTCACACAGCATCACATGCGAATTGATGTAAGTCAGATTCCACCGATCACTGTTGATGGCACCATTATCCCTCTTGAGTCATCTGTGAAAAATCTTGGTGTTACCTTCACTTGCATCTTGCACTTGCAAAGACCTCACTTGCAACAATCATATCTCTTCAATCAATTCTCGCGTACACGGAGTATTACATAAGTTAAAATTCCGAGTGAGCTTTCTTGGTAGCGAGATTAAAAAGATGCTCGTAAACACTTTAGTCATGCCCCATTTCGATTATGCATGTCTTGTTACCTACAGCATGCTGGACTACCTCGCGATTAAGTTGCGAAGATTATTTAATGTTGCTGTACCTTTCATCTTTAATTTGCGTCGCGATATGGCTTTAGAACCGTACTATATAAAGCTAGGCAGTCTACTGCCTGACATGCGAAGAAAGTATTTTTTAGGTGTTTTAGTCTATAAAATCCTGACAACTGCGAAACCGGATTATTTAAAAGAGCTATTTCGAATCGACGAAAACCTCAGGCGTTCGGAACGGCTCGCGTCAACAAAGTTTGTTATAACTCTAGCTACGACAGTGACTTACATTAGAACGTTCTCGATCACTTCAATGAAGTTTTGGGATACCTTGCCGGTAAATATTCGTCTTAAAGCAACGTTACCGTCTTTTAAAGTGGCGCTATTTGAGCATTTATTAGGTATTCAAAACTCTTAAATCAAGATTAGTATGCGAAATGAAAATCAATACTTAGTTTGCTAATATTAGTTGTAAGTTGTAAGTTAGTCATAAGTCATACTTTCATACCGCAAAGCGTACATCTTATGTCAGTCCGTCATTACTCATTGTAATTTATCCTTACACGAACTTACTCTTAGTTAACGTACATTCCGAATACTGTATACTATTTATTACGTGTTGCGTATCTCACTGCCTTAAACTGTACATCGCCTCAAACTCAAACTGTACTTATTTATATATTAACTTTACTCAAATTACTATTTACGTGTAATTTATTACTACACATTAATATACTATATATATATATATATATATATGGGCAGTTCTCAGGTGAATCGAGAGGTCAAAATTTTTTTTTCTTTTAAAATCA